>CALNHX010009883.1:0-45310 GCA_940337035.1 Agriotes lineatus
AAGCAAACAGGTGCGTTTGAATAGGCTCCAAAAGAGGAAAACGGAGCAACTCACAAGATTTTATATTACTCGGTAAGTAGGTCTTGCCAGTTTGTATTTTCACTGGCTTGAAATAATCATAAATATGCTGCCTTAAAGATACATGTTAATTAAGCAAGTGCCACTTGATGTTAAACATCTTCAGCTTACTCCATTAATTTCATAATTTAGGAGTTTCAATATGATTGTTTACTTGTAGATTATGTCAACAAGCGCAGATGCCTGAAAAATTTGCCCCGTGGAAGTGTCGACAAACCGCCATCATTTAAAACGGTCCAAAGCAAACAGGTGCGTTTGAATAGGCTCCAAAAGAGGAAAACGGAGCAACTCACAAGATTTTATATTACTCGGTAAGTAGGTCTTGCCAGTTTGTATTTTCACTGGCTTGAAATAATCATAAATATGCTGCCTTAAAGATACATGTTAATTAAGCAAGTGCCACTTGATGTTAAACATCTTCAGCTTACTCCATTAATTTCATAATTTAGGAGTTTCAATATGATTGTTTACTTGTAGATTATGTCAACAAGCGCAGATGCCTGAAAAATTTGCCCCGTAGAAGTGTCGACAAACCGCCATCATTTAAAACGGTCCAAAGCAAACAGGTGCGTTTGAATAGGCTCCAAAAGAGGAAAACGGAGCAACTCACAAGATTTTATATTACTCGGTAAGTAGGTCTTGCCAGTTTGTATTTTCACTGGCTTGAAATAATCATAAATATGCTGCCTTAAAGATACATGTTAATTAAGCAAGTGCCACTTGATGTTAAACATCTTCAGCTTACTCCATTAATTTCATAATTTAGGAGTTTCAATATGATTGTTTACTTGTAGATTATGTCAACAAGCGCAGATGCCTGAAAAATTTGCCCCGTAGAAGTGTCGACAAACCGCCATCATTTAAAACGGTCCAAAGCAAACAGGTGCGTTTGAATAGGCTCCAAAAGAGGAAAACGGAGCAACTCACAAGATTTTATATTACTCGGTAAGTAGGTCTTGCCAGTTTGTATTTTCACTGGCTTGAAATAATCATAAATATGCTGCCTTAAAGATACATGTTAATTAAGCAAGTGCCACTTGATGTTAAACATCTTCAGCTTACTCCATTAATTTCATAATTTAGGAGTTTCAATATGATTGTTTACTTGTAGATTATGTCAACAAGCGCAGATGCCTGAAAAATTTGCCCCGTGGAAGTGTCGACAAACCGCCATCATTTAAAACGGTCCAAAGCAAACAGGTGCGTTTGAATAGGCTCCAAAAGAGGAAAACGGAGCAACTCACAAGATTTTATATTACTCGGTAAGTAGGTCTTGCCAGTTTGTATTTTCACTGGCTTGAAATAATCATAAATATGCTGCCTTAAAGATACATGTTAATTAAGCAAGTGCCACTTGATGTTAAACATCTTCAGCTTACTCCATTAATTTCATAATTTAGGAGTTTCAATATGATTGTTTACTTGTAGATTATGTCAACAAGCGCAGATGCCTGAAAAATTTGCCCCGTGGAAGTGTCGACAAACCGCCATCATTTAAAACGGTCCAAAGCAAACAGGCGCGTTTGAATAGGCTCCAAAAGAGGAAAACGGAGCAACTCACAAGATTTTATATTACTCGGTAAGTAGGTCTTGCCAGTTTGTATTTTCACTGGCTTGAAATAATCATAAATATGCTGCCTTAAAGATACATGTTAATTAAGCAAGTGCCACTTGATGTTAAACATCTTCAGCTTACTCCATTAATTTCATAATTTAGGAGTTTCAATATGATTGTTTACTTGTAGATTATGTCAACAAGCGCAGATGCCTGAAAAATTTGCCCCGTGGAAGTGTCGACAAACCGCCATCATTTAAAACGGTCCAAAGCAAACAGGTGCGTTTGAATAGGCTCCAAAAGAGGAAAACGGAGCAACTCACAAGATTTTATATTACTCGGTAAGTAGGTCTTGCCAGTTTGTATTTTCACTGGCTTGAAATAATCATAAATATGCTGCCTTAAAGATACATGTTAATTAAGCAAGTGCCACTTGATGTTAAACATCTTCAGCTTACTCCATTAATTTCATAATTTAGGAGTTTCAATATGATTGTTTACTTGTAGATTATGTCAACAAGCGCAGATGCCTGAAAAATTTGCCCCGTAGAAGTGTCGACAAACCGCCATCATTTAAAACGGTCCAAAGCAAACAGGTGCGTTTGAATAGGCTCCAAAAGAGGAAAACGGAGCAACTCACAAGATTTTATATTACTCGGTAAGTAGGTCTTGCCAGTTTGTATTTTCACTGGCTTGAAATAATCATAAATATGCTGCCTTAAAGATACATGTTAATTAAGCAAGTGCCACTTGATGTTAAACATCTTCAGCTTACTCCATTAATTTCATAATTTAGGAGTTTCAATATGATTGTTTACTTGTAGATTATGTCAACAAACGCAGATGCCTGAAAAATTTGCCCCGTGGAAGTGTCGACAAACCGCCATCATTTAAAACGGTCCAAAGCAAACAGGTGCGTTTGAATAGGCTCCAAAAGAGGAAAACGGAGCAACTCACAAGATTTTATATTACTCGGTAAGTAGGTCTTGCCAGTTTGTATTTTCACTGGCTTGAAATAATCATAAATATGCTGCCTTAAAGATACATGTTAATTAAGCAAGTGCCACTTGATGTTAAACATCTTCAGCTTACTCCATTAATTTCATAATTTAGGAGTTTCAATATGATTGTTTACTTGTAGATTATGTCAACAAGCGCAGATGCCTGAAAAATTTGCCCCGTGGAAGTGTCGACAAACCGCCATCATTTAAAACGGTCCAAAGCAAACAGGCGCGTTTGAATAGGCTCCAAAAGAGGAAAACGGAGCAACACACAAGATTTTATATTACTCGGTAAGTAGGTCTTGCCAGTTTGTATTTTCACTGGCTTGAAATAATCATAAATATGCTGCCTTAAAGATACATGTTAATTAAGCAGGTGCCACTTGATGTTAAACATCTTCAGCTTACTCCATTAATTTCATAATTTAGGAGTTTCAATATGATTGTTTACTTGTAGATTATGTCAACAAGCGCAGATGCCTGAAAAATTTGCCCCGTGGAAGTGTCGACAAACCGCCATCATTTAAAACGGTCCAAAGCAAACAGGCGCGTTTGAATAGGCTCCAAAAGAGGAAAACGGAGCAACTCACAAATCGTGTTACTACTGTTACCACAAAACACAGGCCCGTCAAGCACCGGACAACCTGAGATGGAAGCAACTAATGCTCTGTTAGAGTTGCACAATATGCAGATTGGCAGTAATAAACTGCATGAAGACAAAGCGGAGCAAGTGAACACATTTGTAGATAGGTAAGTGGTTGAAGTTTGTCATTGCCGATATTATAAATAATGAATATAGGGTAAAATGTTGTAGAGGTAAAATAATTTAGCCCTTTTTTATCGTAATTGTTGATGTGGTGTCGAAACTATCACTGTCGTCAACAAAGTTCTACATTAGAAAGCAGGTTTTATTAACTACAATAAAAATTAAATTGGGGCTTTCATTTAGATTTTTGGCAATTCTTTTTAATGTATTCAGTTTCAATATGATGGTTTACTTGTAGATTATGTCGACAAGCGCAGATGCCTGAAAAAAACTGCAATTCCTTCCCAAAATTTGCCCCTTTGAAGTGTCGACAAACTGCCATCATTTAAAACGGTCCAAAGCAAACAGGCGCATTTGAATAGGCTCTAAAAGAGGAAAACGGAGCAACTCACAAATAGTGTTACTACTGTTATGGAGGAACCACAAAACACAGGCCCGTCAAGCACCGAACAACCCGAGATGGAAGCAGCTAATGCTCTGTTAGAGTTGCACAATAGTATGCAGATTGGCAGTAATAAACTGCATGAAGACAAAGCGGAGCAAGTGAACACATTTGTAGATAGGTAAGTGGTTGAAGTTTGACATTGCTGATATTATAAATAATGAATATAGGGTAAAATGTTGTAGAGGTATAAATAATTTAGCCCTTTTTATCGTAATTGTTAATGTGGTGTCTAAACTATCACTGTCGTCAACAAAGTTCTGCATTAGAAAGCAGGTTTTATTAACTACAATAAAAATTAAATTGGGGCTTACATTTAGATTTTTGGCAAATCTTTTTAATGTATTCAGTTTCAATATGATGGTTTACTTGTAGATTATGTCGACAAGCGCAGATGCCTGAAAAAAACTGCAATTCCTTCCCAAAATTTGCCCCTTTGAAGTGTCGACAAACTGCCATCATTTAAAACGGTCCAAAGCAAACAGGCGCACTTGAATAGGCTCTAAAAGAGGAAAACGGAGCAACTCACAAATCGTGTTACTACTGTTATGGAGGAACCACAAAACACAGGCCCGTCAAGCACCGAACAACCCGAGATGGAAGCAGCTAATGCTCTGTTAGAGTTGCACAATACTATGCAGATTGGCAGTAATAAACTGCATGAAGACAAAGCGGAGCAAGTGAACACATTTGTAGATAGGTAAGTGGTTGAAGTTTGACATTGCTGATATTATAAATAATGAATATAGGGTAAAATGTTGTAGAGGTATAAATAATTTAGCCCTTTTGATCGTAATTGTTGATGTGGTGTCTAAACTATCACTGTCGTCAACAAAGTTCTGCATTAGAAAGCAGGTTTTATTAACTACAATAAAAATTAAATTGGGGCTTACATTTAGATTTTTGGCAATTCTTTTTAATGTATTCAGTTTCAATATGATTGTTTACTTGTAGATTATGTCGACAAGCGCAGATGCCTGAAAAATTTGCCCCGTGGAAGTGTCGACAAACCGCCATCATTTAAAACGGTCCAAAGCAAACAGGCGCGTTTGAATAGGCTCCAAAAGAGGAAAACGGAGCAACTCACAAGATTTTATATTACCCGGTAAGTAGGTCTTGCCAGTTTGTATTTTCACTGGCTTGAAATAATCATAAATATGCTGCCTTAAAGATACATGTTAATTAAGCAAGTGCCACTTGATGTTAAACATCTTCAGCTTACTCCATTAATTTCATAATTTAGGAGTTTCAATATGATTGTTTACTTGTAGATCATGTCAACAAGCGCAGATGCCTGAAAAATTTGCCCCGTGGAAGTGTTGACAAACCGCCATCATTTAAAACGGTCCAAAGCAAACAGGCGCGTTTGAATAGGCTCCAAAAGAGGAAAACGGAGCAACTCACAAGATTTTATATTACTCGGTAAGTAGATCTTGCAAGTTTGTATTTTCACTGGCTTGAAATAATCATAAATATGCTGCCTTAAAGATACATGTTAATTAAGCAAGTGCCACTTGATGTTAAACATCTTCAGCTTACTCCATTAATTTCATAATTTAGGAGTTTCAATATGATTGTTTACTTGTAGATTATGTCAACAAGCGCAGATGCCTGAAAAATTTGCCCCGTGGAAGTGTCGACAAACCGCCATCATTTAAAACGGTCCAAAGCAAACAGGCGCGTTTGAATAGGCTCCAAAAGAGGAAAACGGAGCAACTCACAAGATTTTATATTACTCGGTAAGTAGGTCTTGCCAGTTTGTATTTTCACTGGCTTGAAATAATCATAAATATGCTGCCTTAAAGATACATGTTAATTAAGCAAGTGCCACTTGATGTTAAACATCTTCAGCTTACTCCATTAATTTCATAATTTAGGAGTTTCAATATGATTGTTTACTTGTAGATTATGTCAACAAGCGCAGATGCCTGAAAAATTTGCCCCGTGGAAGTGTCGACAAACCGCCATCATTTAAAACGGTCCAAAGCAAACAGGCGCGTTTGAATAGGCTCCAAAAGAGGAAAACGGAGCAACTCACAAGATTTTATATTACTCGGTAAGTAGGTCTTGCCAGTTTGTATTTTCACTGGCTTGAAATAATCATAAATATGCTGCCTTAAAGATACATGTTAATTAAGCAAGTGCCACTTGATGTTAAACATCTTCAGCTTACTCCATTAATTTCATAATTTAGGAGTTTCAATATGATTGTTTACTTGTAGATTATGTCAACAAGCGCAGATGCCTGAAAAATTTGCCCCGTGGAAGTGTCGACAAACCGCCATCATTTAAAACGGTCCAAAGCAAACAGGTGCGTTTGAATAGGCTCCAAAAGAGGAAAACGGAGCAACTCACAAGATTTTATATTACTCGGTAAGTAGGTCTTGCCAGTTTGTATTTTCACTGGCTTGAAATAATCATAAATATGCTGCCTTAAAGATACATGTTAATTAAGCAAGTGCCACTTGATGTTAAACATCTTCAGCTTACTCCATTAATTTCATAATTTAGGAGTTTCAATATGATTGTTTACTTGTAGATTATGTCAACAAGCGCAGATGCCTGAAAAATTTGCCCCGTGGAAGTGTCGACAAACCGCCATCATTTAAAACGGTCCAAAGCAAACAGGCGCGTTTGAATAGGCTCCAAAAGAGGAAAACGGAGCAACTCACAAGATTTTATATTACTCGGTAAGTAGGTCTTGCCAGTTTGTATTTTCACTGGCTTGAAATAATCATAAATATGCTGCCTTAAAGATACATGTTAATTAAGCAAGTGCCACTTGATGTTAAACATCTTCAGCTTATTCCATTAATTTCATAATTTAGGAGTTTCAATATGATTGTTTACTTGTAGATTATGTCAACAAGCGCAGATGCCTGAAAAATTTGCCCCGTGGAAGTGTCGACAAACCGCCATAATTTAAAACGGTCCAAAGCAAACAGGCGCGTTTGAATAGGCTCCAAAAGAGGAAAACGGAGCAACTCACAAGATTTTATATTACTCGGTAAGTAGGTCTTGCCAGTTTGTATTTTCACTGGCTTGAAATAATCATAAATATGCTGCCTTAAAGATACATGTTAATTAAGCAAGTGCCACTTGATGTTAAACATCTTCAGCTTACTCCATTAATTTCATAATTTAGGAGTTTCAATATGATTGTTTACTTGTAGATTATGTCAACAAGCGCAGATGCCTGAAAAATTTGCCCCGTGGAAGTGTCTACAAACCGCCATCATTTAAAACGGTCCAAAGCAAACAGGCGCGTTTGAATAGGCTCGAAAAGAGGAAAACGGAGCAACTCTCAAGATTTTATATTACCCGGTAAGTAGGTCTTGCCAGTTTGTATTTTCACTGGCTTGAAATAATCATAAATATGCTGCCTTAAAGATACATGTTAATTAAGCAAGTGCCACTTGATGTTAAACATCTTCAGCTTACTCCATTAATTTCATAATTTAGGAGTTTCAATATGATTGTTTACTTGTAGATTATGTCAACAAGCGCAGATGCCTGAAAAATTTGCCCCGTGGAAGTGTCGACAAACCGCCATCATTTAAAACGGTCCAAAGCAAACAGGTGCGTTTGAATAGGCTCCAAAAGAGGAAAACGGAGCAACTCACAAGATTTTATATTACTCGGTAAGTAGGTCTTGCCAGTTTGTATTTTCACTGGCTTGAAATAATCATAAATATGCTGCCTTAAAGATACATGTTAATTAAGCAAGTGCCACTTGATGTTAAACATCTTCAGCTTACTCCATTAATTTCATAATTTAGGAGTTTCAATATGATTGTTTACTTGTAGATTATGTCAACAAGCGCAGATGCCTGAAAAATTTGCCCCGTGGAAGTGTCGACAAACCGCCATCATTTAAAACGGTCCAAAGCAAACAGGCACGTTTGAATAGGCTCCAAAAGAGGAAAACGGAGCAACTCACAAGATTTTATATTACTCGGTAAGTAGGTCTTGCCAGTTTGTATTTTCACTGGCTTGAAATAATCATAAATATGCTGCCTTAAAGATACATGTTAATTAAGCAAGTGCCACTTGATGTTAAACATCTTCAGCTTACTCCATTAATTTCATAATTTAGGAGTTTCAATATGATTGTTTACTTGTAGATTATGTCAACAAGCGCAGATGCCTGAAAAATTTGCCCCGTGGAAGTGTCGACAAACCGCCATAATTTAAAACGGTCCAAAGCAAACAGGTGCGTTTGAATAGGCTCCAAAAGAGGAAAACGGAGCAACTCACAAGATTTTATATTACTCGGTAAGTAGGTCTTGCCAGTTTGTATTTTCACTGGCTTGAAATAATCATAAATATGCTGCCTGAAAGATACATGTTAATTAAGCAAGTGCCACTTGATGTTAAACATCTTCAGCTTACTCCATTAATTTCATAATTTAGGAGTTTCAATATGATTGTTTACTTGTAGATTATGTCAACAAGCGCAGATGCCTGAAAAATTTGCCCCGTGGAAGTGTCGACAAACCGCCATCATTTAAAACGGTCCAAAGCAAACAGGCGCGTTTGAATAGGCTCCAAAAGAGGAAAACGGAGCAACTCACAAATCGTGTTACTACTGTTACCACAAAACACAGGCCCGTCAAGCACCGGACTACCTGAGATGGAAGCAGCTAATGCTCTGTTAGAGTTGCACAATATGCAGATTGGCAGTAATAAACTGCATGAAGACAAAGCGGAGCAAGTGAACACATTTGTAGATAGGTAAGTGGCTGAAGTTTGACATTGCCGATATTATAAATAATGAATATAGGGAAAATTGTTGTAGAGGTAAAATAATTTAGCCCTTTTTTATCGTAATTGTTGATGTGGTGTCGAAACTATCACTGTCGTCAACAAAGTTCTGCATTAGAAAGCAGGTTTTATTAACTACAATAAAAATTAAATTGGGGCTTACATTTAGATGTTTGGCAATTCTTTTTAATGTATTCAGTTTCAATATGATGGTTTACTTGTAGATTATGTCGACAAGCGCAGATGCCTGAAAAAAACTGCAATTCCTTCCCAAAATTTGCCCCTTTGAAGTGTCGACAAACTACCATCATTTAAAACGGTCCAAAGCAAACAGGCGCATTTGAATATGCTCTAAAAGAGGAAAACGGAGCAACTCACAAATCGTGTTACTACTGTTATGGAGGAACCACAAAACACAGGCCCGTCAAGCACCGAACAACCCGAGATGGAAGCAGCTAATGCTCTGTTAGAGTTGCACAATAGTATGCAGATTGGCAGTAATAAACTGCATGAAGACAAAGCGGAGCAAGTGAACACATTTGTAGATAGGTAAGTGGTTGAAGTTTGACATTGCTGATATTATAAATAATGAATATAGTCCATGATATAGATGAGGTGGACAAATTTCTTGAACATATTAACAGTAAAGAAACCTCCATCAAATTCACATTAGAAACAGAGCAAAACAATCAGTTACCCTTTCTTGATACACTAATCACACGCACAATAAATACTTTTGAAACATCAGTATACCGTAAGAAAACCAATACTAATAGGTACTTACATTTTAATTCTAACCATCACAAAAACATAAAGACAGGCGTTGTAAAAAGTCTTTACGACAGAGCCAAAGTTGTTTGCTCTAATGATACAATTTTCAAAAAAGAGAAAGAATTTATTATTAATGTTTTACAAGATAATGGCTATCCAGAGGCTCTTGTTCGGAACATTTTCAATACACGAAGCAATGCCACACACATACAAAGGAATGACACTCAAAAATATAATACTCTTACTATACCATATATTCCAGGCATATCTGACAAAATTAGACGAATTGGAAATAGATTCAATGTTAGGACGGTATTCAAAACGATGAATACTTTACGGTCAGTTCTTACAAAAACTAAACCGTTCAACGAAGAACAGCATTCAAGGAATTGTATATATAGTATTCCCTGTGAATGCGGGAAATATTATATCGGTGAAACATCCAGGCCGTTAGCAGTAAGAGTTAAAGAACATAAAAATATGTTGAAAACGTATCAATTCAATAAGTCTAAGCTGGCAGAACATGCTTGGGATGAAAACCATAAAATACAATGGGACAACACAAAGATCTTGTCTAAAGAATCGATGTCAACTAGACGAAAAATTAAGGAAACGGCATACATTTTACTTAACGAAGAAAAATGCGTGTCGTCTTTCTCAATATTTTTAGACAATAGTTGGCTATCGATTCTTAAAGATGAGATCAAGTAGGTACATTTATCAACAAACGTCAATGTCAGAAAATTCATTGGAGGTTGGTCGTTTTTTCTTCCAGTGAAAAAAAGATAAGTTCTTGTTAGTTTTAATTGTTATTCGTTGATAACGAGGGCAGATTGTCCCTCGAAACGTTCGTTGTTAATATTTTCGTTATTTAATATTTTAATTTGCAGAGTGGCGAAATACCCATATAAGAAAATGAATTCCTTTTACAGTGATCTTATAATTAGTCAAAAATTTGATTTTAAATTTTTAAGCATTGGTCAAAAATTTTCAAAAATTACAAATTGTACAAAAACGGTGCAAAATAGAGCGTTAGGTGAAGAGACAAATTTTCTCTATAATTTTAAGCTGAATTCAAAAATGTAATAATATACCGGGTCTTCTATTTAAAATAGGAGTTAATAAAAAATTTTTTAAAAAACAAAAGAAACCCATTTTAGAGGTGTTCAACTGGAAAATCACCTATCTCACATCAATACACATTAAAAATGTAATACAAATGAGAAGTTTGAAAAAAATCGTTAGAACCGTTTTTGAATAAATCGAAAAAAAACTGAAAAATCACAAGAGTAAACACCTACTTCCAGTTATGCGATTTTCTTCAAAAGCTTGCTGTCGCATCTACATAGTACACAAAACTTATATATAAAGTTTCAACCCCATACCTCTTTTCGTTTTTGAGATATTCTGTTCACAGACAGACACTCACACAGACACACACACACACACACACACACACACACAGACCCTCACACAGACACACACACACACACAGACAGACCAATAAAAAAATATATGTTTTTTGGGTTCAGGAGACTCTGAAACGTGAAGATCTGTTGAAAACTCAATTTCGAATTTTTGGGTTGAATCCAATACTTCCTTTATTGTAAAAGAAAGTAAAAAAGAAGACACTATTCAATTCAGCAGTATCGGCTGTATCCAATATATAGGAAAGTGGCCTGAAAACTATCCAAAAATTTCCAATCTCTAGCGTGCTTTTAAAACTTTCTTTAGTGCAACAAAAGTTATTAGATTCGTCCTACATTTTAAATGCGGCATATGCCGCGGGCTTCAGCTAGTTTCAGAATAAACGACATATTCTAGTTGTTTCATCATTCTAATGCAACGTTGGTATAATGTAGCGGTTGTATATTCAGAAGTAATACTATAAGTACTTCGATATTATCGGGTTATATGTCGATAACTTGTTGCACAATAATAAAGGAGTGTCAGTTTGACAGGTTAAATAGTCCGACCGCGTCAGCGGGAGGATTATTCTGTCAAACTGACACGATTTGTTATTGTGCAGGAAGTTTGAGACGTATAACCTGTTCGAAGTACGCATTGTATTCGATTTGATTATTTTTTGAGTAAATTTTAATATTAGGATCAAATAAATATTTTATTGGCAGTCGGATTTGTTTGTATTAACCTAGCTGAAGGTCATCTCCATGAAAACAACATCAATTTGACGAAAGTTATGTATTGCGTTGCCTAGTGAAGTTACTCTAGTATAATCGATTTTGTATAATCGAAATTATACAAGATAACTTAACTAAATTCAGCCTTGTGATTGGTTGAGATCGCTACGAAAAAAATAATCAGTAGTATATTGTTTCTGAGACTGTTTATTATCATCTGAAATTGATAATTACCTCTTTAAGCAACGTTCCTTTAATTATTATTTAGATTATCTTTTTGCGACCACAAAAGCTTAAAAATTTCATGGCGTAATTGTAATTTTCTGTCAACGCAAGGCTGAGGCCATTATCTTAAATCATAAAAGAGATCAACGTACCCAAGGACAACTGGTTATTTACTATTATGATTGTGGCACATATATATAACCTTTACGTATAATTTTCGTGTCCAACAAGTCAATACTCCCTCGTTTTATTGCATGCAGCTATGTGACCCTTGAAGTTACGTAATACATTTCCGGGATCAAGGGAATACACTTTTAGCACTTCCTTTAATTTGGTAATGGATGTGCAATTATGATTCCAAGTTTCAGATGGCAATAAAGTACACATTTTATTACATTTTTATGACTCACAAGGAACAGTTTTATTCCAAAATTCTTAGGGGTTCTGCAAATAAGATGATCACTAAATATATAAAATCATACCTGGTGTAGTCTTTCAAATGTACTGCGATTGTATTTAAAATTTTATAAATCATATCAGAAATACAAGCTGAGAAGATAGGTAAGTACTTTCAACTTTCAAATCAGACTTTACGCTTATTGTTCATTCAATGACGTTCAATGGATCTATATCTAATAAAAATTAGATTCACATTATTTGCTGCTGTTGTTGAACGGCCAGTCGTCATTTACTCTAATATAGTTTATCACTGTGGTACATCTTTTTTCCTAATTTGATTTAAAATTAATTGAAAGGATGGAGTCCTTTCTTGATCTTTTTGAAAATACACATCCATAACTTCAACATTGCATTTCTTCGTTTTTCAAGTCAACTCATACTCTTTAATAATTTTGGTTGATCATGGATATAATTTTTTTATGAATACATTTTACGATTTCTAACGTATGATACAAAATTTAGGTTCCATTTACATGCTCAACGAATGTAATTTGAATTTAATAATGCAATACTTTTCAGTCAACACGCTGACAACTAATGATGGTTGGTAGATTATAACAAAGTCTTAGATAATATTATCTGAAAGAAATTGTGGATGATACTTTACAACATGGACGTTTCATTGTATTTGATAGAACATATTCGTCGCTTATATGGAGATATCAAAACAGCAGTTAAAGTCAACGATGTTCTTCAACACGTTCACCATAGAAGCCCTGAGACTAATCTTTGACGAATGGGAACATGACATAGTAATTGCTAACAATACAACACTTGTTAGAGAAAGCGCCGACAAAGTGCAAATGTGGATGCAAAGACTTGAACAAGGAATGAATATAGAATATATAATAAATTATCGGAAAACGAAGATGCTCATTGTACATCCGATGATATAACAAATTGAAGCTTATGAGGTGATATAACACATTTGGTTTTCTAATTAATACCAATAGAGACTGCAAGAGATTATTAGACGTGGGATACAACTTGGCAGGACTGTTACAGCCCACCTTACTAGCATTTGGACAGATAGGAACATTTACAACGAAGTTAAAATCGAATTAGTTAATACTTAGTATGTTCTAGTTTTCTGTATACTTCAGAATCGTAGACGGTTGAAGATGCGGATCGTAAAAGAATAGACTCGTTTGAGATGTACAAACCTACTGCTGGCGTCGAATGTTGAGAATCCCATGGACTGCATGGCATACAGAGTGATTCAGTAGTACTAGAAGGGATGAAACACCACTTCGTCTTTCCTCAATGGTTAGCGAACACGTTACTTTGTTTAGGCCACATCACATCTCAACCAAGAGTCTGGAGGAAGATGTTATTCCGAGCAAATCCAAAAGAAAAAGAAGACGAAGAAGATCACCTCACCGATAGACAGATGTTACTCAGAAGACACTTCGGTAACCTTTCCATTCGGCTTTTGGAGAGGCCAAAAAAATTGAAAGGATTCAATTTTAAAAATATGAATATAATTCTGTACTTGCCGATTTCCTATTACAGGACTATTTGTTCAAAGTCTTCTTTTTTATATGCAAAATAACAACATTAGATGGTGCAGTATCGAATTAAAACTATAACTAACATAATAGCTAACGCCTTTCAGAGAAAAGCGTTGAGCGGTATCTACAGTATGAGTAAAACCAAAGAGCATATAATTATATGCTCTTTGGTAAAACGTAGGTTCATTGAAGCTACTTGTGGAATTTTGAAGTCATGCTTATTATAACAAGCAATGGAGGTGGCTCTAAAAAAAGGAGCTTCATATTACGGCTTTCACTGCGATTCCCCAATTCGGCTTTGGCAAAAGTGGGATCTTAATGCCTAATATCTTCGCAAAGACGAGATGTCGATGCCAGAACACCAGAAAATTATACCTTAACCTCGTCAATAAAATATTAAGTACTATTTCAAAATTCAAAGACCGTGATCAGTTTAAATTTTAGGATACAGAAATATATTATTAATCTTTTAGAGAGATTAAATAAAGTAAATAAAAGAAAAATGAAGCATATAACATTAAAACATCCAACTGTATGGTACTGCTAAAGAGCCGCAAATATCAACGCAAGTTTTGGCGAGCCACCGGCATGGGGATTGGTCTCCTTCCTTCTTACTCCATCGATTTGAGATATTGTCAGTATTTTGCTCAGTTCGAATATATGGTCTACCAGTTCTTGGTTTGTCCGATACGCTACCCGTTTCCTTGAAAATGTAGAGCATTTCATAGCAATTGGCTGCAAATTGGTTTGGGTTTCCTTTCATCAACTAAATATTAATTGTCTAAAAGCAATTATACTATATTGTCCTTGATTTATATGCAACACCTTATACTTCAAGGCATAGATATGTAACTTCTCTAACATCTAAATTCACGGTTTAACTTAGCATTTTTGTAACTGACGGATAAAGTCGAATTCTTGAGTATTAGTTGGTAACTTTAGAGGATTTTCAAAATTATAAAAAAAAGAAGATACTATATTTGTCTTGAAAATGCTTATTGAAAAAAGAATATGACGAGGAAGAGTAGTGTACCTAACGTTTAGTGATCTGCAGAAAGCATATGATGTTGTTTCACTAGGCAAGCTATGAAACTGTATGAAATTACACGGTATCAATATAAGGTATATTAGTAGCATTAAAAAACCATACGAGGACTGTACTAGTGCTGTCAAACTATGGAAAGAAAGAACTGTCTATGAAATTCAAAGTGACGAAGGACCTACGGCGGGGCTGCTGTCTCTCTTAAAATATATCTTGAAACCGCGTTAAGTTCTTGGAGACACAAATACAGCAATATAGGCATTCGAGTAGGCGATGCTCGGCTATACATCATTTTATTCGGGGACGACCAATTTGTAGTTGCCGCAGATGAAGACTACTCCTCATATATGGTAAGAAAGCTTAAAGAAGAGTAGAAAAAATGGTGACTCGAGATAAACCTACAAAAAACAGAGTACTTAGTCCTAGGAGAACGGTTAAATAACCTTATTTCGAGAACGACATAAAAAAATCTGGTGTGCTACACTCACACAACTTCCTTTTACAGTGATCTTATAATTAGTCAAAAATTTCATTTTTAATTTTTAACCATTTGTTAAAAATTTTCAAAAATTACAAATTCTACAAAAACGGTACAAAATCGAGTGTTAGGTGAAGAGACAAATTTTCTCTAGAATTTTAAGGTGAATTCAAAAATGTAATAATATACCGGGTGTTTTATTTATAATAGGAGTTAATAAAAAAAATAGAAAAAAAAACAAAAGAAACCCACTTTAGAAGTATTCAACTGGAAAATCACCTATCTCACATCAATACACATTAAAAATGTAGGAAAAATGTAAAGTTTAAAAAAAATCGTTAGAGCCGTTTTTGAAAAAATCGAAAAAAACTGAAAAATTACAAGAGTAAACACCTACTTCCGGTTATGCGATTTTCTTCAAAAGCTTGCTGTCTCATCTACATAGTACACAAAACTTATATATGAAGTTTCAACGCCATACCTCTTTTCGTTTTTGAGATATTCTGTTCACAGACAGACACACACACAGACACACACACACACAGACAGACCAATGAAAAAAAATATGTTTTTTGGGATCAGGGGACTCTAAAACGTGAAGATCCGTTGAAAACTCAATTTCGAATTTTTGGGGTGAATCCAATACTTCCTTTATAGTAAAAGGAAGTAAAAATAGCAATAACTTTAAGTGTATAGGCGTCACCATTACAGAGTCGGGAAAGAATAATAAGAAAACCATCTACAAAAGCATAAATAAAAGCATCATAACATATACATGTATGTAAAACATGAGAGCTAAACAAGAGTAACTAATGACGAATATGTGCCGTTAAAATGGACTTTTGGAGGAGGTCCGCTAGAGTTTCAAGAATACAACACCAAAGCGAGAAACATAACAAAGCTCGAATTATATATTGCTATGATATTCCTCCGTATGTCGAAGATTTTTATAATTTAACAGTAATCAATAACTAACAAAGTTCATTTGCTAGAGGAAAATCCACAACACAAACAAACTTCCTTGCCGTAGAATTTATCGACAATGGTATATAATCCCGTTTATGGCCACCTCGAAAGTAAGGGAGATTCTTATAAATAATAGCTAATTAACTCATAGTAATAAGCACACATGCAAAGGGCATCTCATATAACATCAATTGTGATTCGAGGCATTTTCATTGTTTAGGCAAAAATACGGAGTTAAGTTTGTCAAAACCAAGCAAAAATACATTTGGAAATCAAATTTTTAGCCACACAAAGAGCCATCAAACGATTAGGGCCACATGTTAGTTTTAGTGGGCACAGACTAAGACATTTTGAACAGGTTTTTTCGTGGTACAGTGCTCGTTTCTAACAGGCGACTATAAAAACTAAACATGCAAGTGTAATTACGTTTAAGTTTGCGTAAAACCAGGTCCAAACACCATAAATCATAAGCGCGGTACATTAGCGAAGCAGATGAGGCCGTTTCTGTACGTTGGACGCTGCTTTCGGAAATGGCGTGAGTTCAGATGGAAGCCAAATCAACATACAATAGGAGCCCCTGCTGCAGATTCCCAAGGCAGTAGCTGAGGAGCATGGGTGTGTTCATAATTAGAGGCCTGCAATCACAGAAAGTGGAATATTGTACACATGAAAGCTAATAATTAACGTACCAGTCAAGTTGAAGCTGTTATAAGCAAAGTGTTGCACCAAATATGCTCCATGAAGGGGCCAGTGCAAGTTATAAAGCAGACACATGCTTGGTGGAGGTGTTAGTAAACATATTCGAGCCTTGATACACTGGTAGTGCTGTTGAACCCTGTGATTTCAGATAAGAGTGCAGCACGCAGAGTTCACGTTAAGCTATGTGTGCAGACTTCCGTTAATAAAATTTAACCCTCAACGATAACATTTACCCACGTGCAGAAGAGCTGTGGAATCATCTTTCGGGCAGTACATATGAATTTGGTGTGAGGCTTAGCGCTATATATATTAAAATCGTTCGTCGTTCCGTTTACCGTCTATTTACAGGTTAACTTGTTTGTTTTGTGACATATTTTATAATTTTGTTTTGTGAATCAGTCACTTACGTGCAAATAAATAGTAGTCAATTTTGAACGGTGTTTGTTATCTAAGTTTGGTGCTGTTTTGTCGTATTCTGAAGCAATCTACACAGTTTTCGTCGAAGGAATTTGTCGTTGAACGAGGTTCGAGTAGCGGGCGTTTTGAAGATATCTCACGCAGCGGCGAGCGGTTGCAGAGTTTCGAAGGGATCAACTAGTGGAGTGAAGCGAAAAAGGTTAGCCCAATGATTCTGTGCTATATATGTTTTTAATCAGCTCGCGAATGTTTATTGTAATGTTAAGCTTTATAATAATAATTAAGTTGGTAAAAATGGGAGTTTGAAAAGGTTAGTAAATAAACCAAAGTTTTCCTTTTCTAGTACTCATTTCATTTTATTAGGTTTTGCTTCCATGAACCCTAGAACTCATTTGATGTTATGTGGTATGTTTTATGAACCCTGAGTTGCAATTTCAGCGTAAAACAAAAGTCCTTTTAAATATCTTGCTTGATTAAAACGAGTTTTGTGTGCCCTTAATAAATTCATAGAAACCTTTATATTCCGCATAGTAATCAATTGTAATTAATAACATAACCAGCAAAACAAATATTTATTACAAGAACGTTCAGTAAATGTAATAATTTTAATTTCAAAATTGTTAAGAAATAGTATAGGCCATGAAAATAATTGCATAAGGACGTTTTTGGCAGGCTTGGCGATTCATGTAACAATGTGTAAACTGTAAACAAAACAATTAGAGCAGCTTCTTCGAAAACTTTGGTTGTGAAATTGCCAAGCTACTGCAAAAATCAAGTTATTTTATGTGTTAATAAATACGTAAATTAATTAAAAGTGTTGTTTAATTGAGTGATTGTGTCCTGGCTTACCTGTGGAAGTTTTGCCTTGCATTGGGCTTCCGCACAGGTAAAATACGAGGCGTCAAAGTGGTCCAGTGGAAGCTGTGGTGTTTTGGGCATATTGTACGGAGGTCCAACCAGCTTTATAAGTTCCTCTACGAGTGAATAAGAGAGCAGCGACCGTATAGAAGAGTACGAGATTTGAGACCCCAGCTTTATTGGAAGCGGTTCCAGGTGTCCGAGAGCATCAGCCATTTACCAGGTGGGTTCCAACGCAGGTTTAAGCCTTGCTAACTGCAGGAAAACAACAACGAGCAACCCAGAGCATCGTGGTAGTTCCAGCGAGGAGAAGGTAGCCCTACTTTCAACGGAAAAGCAATAAAAAGTCAGATTTACCTCATAAAAGCGTTAGTCCTGTGAATGTGCTTCGTTAGCGTCCCTTAGAGCTTCACTTCCGGTTCGTGGCGTAGGTAGAAATGTTTTGTTTATTACGCGTTATACATACATTTCAATGTTATTGCATGGCAACAGCATTAATTGCGTGAACATCGAAAAATTAATTAAAATTGTCAGCTTTTTACGTTTCTCGAAGGAAGGAAATCATTTTGGTTTTGTATTTGTTTCCATCAGTTAAAAATATAATCCAGTTGTCAAACTCTATTAGATAAGTAGCGATATACAGAGTGCTTACAATTAAATGTTTATTTTAAAATAGGACCTGAAATAATTATTGATAACTAAACGTAGTTAATTAGTAATCAAAGCAAGTTCATATTCGTTTTTTTAAATTATATGCAGTGAGCTAACCCTGGTATAGGGTGAATTGGAATTAGAAATTTAACTTTGTCTGCTAGGGATTCTGTATTTTGTTTTGCAAAGGTTTCCATACATGCATAAAGGTGACTTTGAATTTAAAAATGACAATTAATAAATATCCTTAATTCAGTGTCAAAGTACATACTATTCTGGAAATTCTTGCCTGAACTTTTATAAAATGTAATAAAAATACTTATTATTAATAAATGCTCCATCAATAGTATCCAACACATTTAACATCCTTAAAAGTAGTTATGACAGATGCTAATTAAATGTCACACTCTTAACCTATTTGTTTTAGTAACTTTTTGTAAGTACATTCCTAGACAAAAGATGCATTTTGGAAGTACACTCATGAAATTTTAGAAATCAAAGGCCACTTTGTGTTTTTATGTTTAGTGAACAGACTATATATGAAGTTTCAACCCCATACCTCTTTTCGTTTTTGAGATATATTGTGTTCACAGACACACAGACACACACACCTATACAGGTATTACCATTCTTGCGGCATCACCATCCTGTGCATCGATTGTGACCACAACGATCTCTCCATGCGCAATAGAAGCACATATCCATGACATGAAGGCCAATTCAACTAGATTTCGTTTACACTCCGTGAGAGCGGAGATATTATGTATCATCGATTGTGACATCTCTATGTCACACTAATAGCTCTACACCAGCAATGTGTGAATTGAGGTCAGAGTATTGGACCACAAAGAAATTGTGCGAGTGTAAATTCATACCTAGAGCATAGATATTGTGACCTCCATTGCATAATAATAGTTCTACCACAAATGTGTGTAAACTGACGTCTCAATATTGGAGCACAAGGCAAGTGTGTGAATGTAAATTAATATGTACCTAAAGCAACCCATATTGTGGCTTCTAGGTTACAAATACCAATAGGTGACCATGAAACATGTATCAAAATAAAATCTGATATTGTATGTAACATGGACTGGTGATTTTTCTTATTCTTTGATTTTTGTCATTTTGACAATAAAAAAAGCATTTATAAATTATAAATGTAGGGCCAAATACTTGGTTGAAATTAATCTAAATGCATGTAATTTTATATGAAAAAAGTTTTAAAGATATCAAAGATTACATTTTTGTTGATCTTATAGAAAGACCAGAAGCGTCGACATTCTTTGTTTGTAAATAACCTTTTTCAAATGGCACCATGGTGAAACATCGGACACCTAACTTTTTAAAATGAATCAATACCGTATTCAAAACTGTAACTTGCAAAATTGATTTGCTTACTTTTGCTTATAAATTTCATTAACCTTATAAATGTGTTAAGCCAAATGAAAGAAATACATGATTAAAAAACATAAATGTGACTTGAGACACGTGGCATTTCTCAATAGTTTACTACTTTTCATTGGCTTCATTTGATTTTATACATTTGCCAGGCCGATGCGGTAGGGTATTTGAAAAGATAATAAAAAATCTCTAAAACGCTTACACCGAATTTTCCTCGCAAGTTGAAGTTTTGAAATTAATTATGTTCGAAACACCAAACGAAAACAATTCTGTTCTTATTTTTGAACTAAAGGAAAAATAGTTGTGTAGGTGGTCACCCTGTATATGTTGGGTCCTAAATGTAGGTACTTATTTTGATTAAGGGTAAAGTGCGAAGCTGGAAAATATTACTATTTTACTCTAATCAGTAGCTCTGTTGTTAAAGTAGAAAAACAATATTTAATTTTCTACGTGTTCACCACACTACATTTGTGGTATGCAAAACATGTATATTTTCATCAAAGGTAGTAGTAGCTCTATCGTTAAAGTGGAAAAACAAAATTTATTCTTTACGGTGTTTACCCGGTATTTGGGGTATCCAAAATACGTATATTTTCATCAAAGGTAATCCTCTAAGCTATACAGGGTGTCCCCAAAATTGCTGAGACATAGAGCTACTACGTATTGTAAAGGCCAAAATAAGACGATTGGACCCAATTTATATACATACCAAAATGCACCGAGTGTCCGCGAGAAGGGTCCAAATTTTTCTGCAAAAATCACATTTTTGTACGCTGTTCAGAAATGCGTGAAACAAATTTAATGACATTTGGCAAAAATGCATTTTAGAGGATTACTTTCAGTAATCAAAGAAACCTAAAGGAAATTTTAGAAGGGTTAGAACCACCCTCACCCCCTGGTATTTTTTTCAAAATTTTCTTAGGAGTGGTAATACGGTTGTAAGACTTTTTTAACGGGAAAGCTTAAAGATCATACTCATTTTTTGACTCTTGTAAAACTCGGTATTTCGCATAGTTTCGAAGTAAAAAAGTGTTGGCTCAAACACTGATAACCGATATTCTCAGTACACGTTTAATTGTAGTACAAAATTTGGTTGGCCGTGGATACAAAAGCAATACAAAATTCATGATTTTGGCAGGAAACAAATTCATAATCGTCCCAGTTTACTGTTGACAGTAAACGTTTCAATAATTTGTTCACTTTTAGTTGCTTTTGTATTGTTTTCTTTGTCGCGATCACCGTTATTGCTTTAATTGCTATTGCAGTTGTTGTTGCTGCTACTTTATCGGCTATCAAATATGGATTTCCTTTTTAATGAACAGATCGACATGCTATTAGTTCTTGGATACTGTCAAGGTAACTGCCGCGCAAGTGTTCGCGTGTATCAAGAGAGGTATCCAAACCGGAGAATTCCAAATCACAGAACTTTTGCCCGAATCAAAAGACGTATTCGAGAAACAGGAACGTTGAAGCCAGTCAGAATTAACGCTGGAAGACCTCGCCAAGCCTGAACACCCATTGCGGAAGCTGTTCTTTGCTAGTAGCAGAAAATTGCAACGAGGGACCGGGATTCCAAAAAGCACTGTCAGTCGGATCTTTAGCGAACAATTAATTCGTCCATTCCACATTCAGCCAGTGCAAGAATTATTGCCACGTGACCACGGATCAAGTTTAAATTTTTCACAAATTGTTCGGGAGCGCAGAGTAGTCGACAACAGATTCCACACTAATATCTTGTTTACTGATGAGTTGTTTTACACGTCGTGGCATGACGAACCTACACAATGAGCATATTTATGCAGATGAAAATCCACATGCTATTAAAGGTATACTTTATCAACGAGAATTTAAAATTAATGTCTGGGTCGGAATTATTGACAATTTTATGATTGGGCCGTTCTGATTGCCTGATCGTCTGTATGGCGCTACTAACCTTCGTTTCCTTCAAGAAATTTTGTCAAAATTAGTAGAAGACTTGCCCCTTAATTTGCGTCGAGACATGTTCTTTATGCACGACGGTGCACCACCTCATTTCGCACGTGTCGTAAGAGAATATCTTAATGAACAATTTGCTGTTAGAGGATTGGTAGGGGACAAGAAGCACTCATTCAATGGCCTCCGCGGTCTCCAGATTTAAATCCTTGCGACTTCTTCATCTGGGAAGCGTTAAAAACACAAGTGTACGAGGTTCAAATTAATAATTCCCAACAGCTGTGGAGCAGAATTCAAAATGCTGTAAACGCACTACGAGAAAACGAGGATGTTTTAAGAAGGGTGCATTTAAATTTTTTACGTCGAATTTACCTCACATTGAGCACTTGTTGTATAAAAAGTTTGGTCTTTGTGTCCACCACCGCCAACTAAATTTTGTATTACAATTTTATTAAACTTGTACTGATTATTTTTTTCGTAGCGACTTCAACCAATCAGAAGGCTGGATTTAGTTAAGTTATCATATATAATGCAACTAGTGAGTTCTTGATTATCAAATAATCATTTCTGTTTACACGAGATATATTGTTTGGCAATCGCGCGAGTCCGAAGGACGAGTGTGATTGCCTAAAACAATATATCGAGTGGAAACAGAAATGATTTGATAATCAAGAAGACACGAGTTGCATTCGGCTAGATTATATCACGAGTCAATAAATAACGTTTGAATAGTGTATTTTAAATATTAAAAGTACAGTTAATGTGGTTGTTATGACAATTGCACTGACAGCAGGTAACGTGATGTTTGTGAAAGCGTGTGATTATCACCTATTAATCAGGAAGGTATGTGATTGTCAGTTGCTATGTACATTATCAAAAGTTAGTACATGCGTAACTATGCATTTTGCCGTTTTTCATTGGTTGATGTTAGAGGGAGTGGTATAATCTTGTATAATTTCGATTATACAAAATCGATTATATTAGAGTAACTTCACTAGACGACGCTGACGCGGTCGGACTATTTAACCTGTCAAACTGACTCTCTTTTATTATTGTGCAACAAGTTATCGACATATAACCCGATAATATCGAAGTACTTATAGTATTACTTTTGATAATATCGGTTATCAGTTTTTGAGAAAACATTTTTTTTCTTCGAAACTATGCGAAATACTGAGTTTTTACAAGAGTCAAAATATGAATATAATGTGTAACCCTTCCCGTTAAAAAGGTCTTAGAACCGTATTACCACCACTAAAAAAATTTTGAAAAAAATTACCAGGGGGTGAGGATAGTTTTAACCCTTCTACAATTTTCTTTTGGTTTCTTTGATTACTGAAAGTAGGGTAATCCTCTAAAATGCACTTTTGCCGAATTTCATTAAATTTGTTTCACGCATTTCTGAACAACGTACAAAAATGTGATTTTTTAAGTAAACTTTGAACTCTGCTCACAGACAAACGGTGCATTTTAGTATATATATATAAATTGGGTCCAATCGTCTTATTTTGACCTCTACAATACGTGGTAGCTCTATGTCCCAGCAATTTTGAGACACCCTGTATGCAAAATATTACTTCAATCAAAGCAAAAATAAGCACAATTGATTTTTTTAACGTGCTCACGCTGTATATATTTGACCGGAATCATATTCGGATTAGAGCCTGGTAGACATGTAATATGCATGCAAAATCTTCCTCCAAGAAATAGTTTTTGAGCTCGAGTGGCAATAGACAGGCAGACCGACAGAATTGAGAACACATGTTTTTTGTCATCGAAGGACCCAGAAACATAAAGATCTGTAAAAATCTCGGAGGATGATATTTTCACAATTACAATGGGTACTCTCCTCGCTTGAAGCGAAAGAAGTAAAAATTACAATTTCGCAAATTACAGTTTTAAGTAAACCTTGTGTAATTGGCAGTGTTTGAATGCTTTAAAACGCTGTTTCAAATGGTAAGGTGTCCCACCATTATTTTACTTTTAAAAAAGCATGTTGGAGCCTTTCTAAACAAAATAAACGTTTAATATCTGAAAACCATGTCTTAAGAAACGATTATATTCCTTTAGATTTATTCTAACCAAGTTATAACATGGAAAATTTGTATATAAATTTTGTTTGAGGTATACCTTTTAATGTCTAAATGACAAAAGTTAGTATAACGAATTTAATATAAAATCCAAAAATATAATAATATAGAGGGTGCTTCACTTAAAATAAGGAAGTGGTGGTAATTTCCCACTTCAAATAATTCAAATTTCCAGTATATTCCACAAACTAAATTTTCATTGATATTTATAAAGTATAATCAAATATTATTTTCCTATGGCTATGGAATAGTTACTAATTTATGAATGCAACTATGTTTATACTTAAATGTCAAACTTGACATTTGATTTTTAAGTGACTTATAGTTGCATTCATAAATTAGGAGCTATTTCATGGCCATACTAGATGAAAGTAATTTTTGATCATACTATATAAATTCAGGTGTCCATCTTTTACTTTCACCGCCTGGTATACAATTATTATTATTATTATTTTTATTATTATTATCAGCGTCCCGTATCTATTAGTGCACCAACTGCAGTAGACAATGTTTATAAAGTAGATGGAATATTACCTACTTTCCTGTATAGTTAACAATGTGTACAGACCAAGTCAGAAGAGCTAAAGTTTTATCCTGATATAATGTACACTTCTAGACGTACACTTTAACTCTAACAGTCAAAACGTGTTGTTCCACAATGATTATGCTCCGGTGTAGTAGCCTAAGCTGTGACCTATAATTTCCACCCCAAAATGCAAAACATGGCATTATATTTAGATGCTCGCTTCAAAAGTTAAAATTAGGTACTTGAGTATTTTAAATGTTAAAAACAAACTAAAATACATTTTTTAAATGCCAATGTTTATGGACTAAGATTTTATTATACAGGGTGTATTGAAATTTTTGTGATCATGGCTACTTGATAATTACACGTGTTAATGACAACCAAAACCCTTTAATAGGCATTTTAAGCTAAACGGTTGCTCTTACGCTTATAAACTAAGAGTAAATTATTTTTGTGAATTTTAGTTCTCTTTGAGATAGTAACCTACAATTTTAAAAATTGTTGCAGATACATAATAAAGTTAGAGCTAAAAAAAATTTTGAAAGATAAGTAAAGTGCCCCTTACAGCCACGTATAGTTTATGAAATCTTTCCTATTAGTGCAGTACATTATAGTAAGTATGTATACCAAAATTCAAATTTATATCTCTATATTTGTGGAAATTAACAAAAAAATAAAAAATCAAAAATTTAACTTCAAGGCCCTATAATTTCTTACTGAAGGGACTTTGTACTAAGGTATATTAGGTTTAATCGATTTATTATGATGCAAGGAATCTATGACTAATCGGTGTCCCATTCTTTTTGGGACACCCTGTATATTTTACTTCACAGCCATGCATTCAACTGTTTATACGACTTTGAAAATAAAAAACAATTTAAGACCCTCAAGATGATTTAGTCAAAGTTCATTAAAAGTGCTTTGCAAAAATATAAAATTATACAGGGCGTTCCATTTAAAAAGTCGAAATTGTTAAATTTGCAAATGTTGACCACCCTGTATAGCATTAATACCCAGAACCGCTACTCTACACTGAAAAGGCAACTTGAGAAGAAATTTAGTTTTTTGATACCGTCTTCGTACATTCACTTCTTTTCTGATACTTACAGCAGTCACCTGAAATTCACCATTTTCTGACATAAAATCGTTAATATTTTCAAAACAGTTGACATTAGACTGATATAACTTTATAAATATAAATAATCAGCATTGAGACGTAAATCTGTTAAGCTATTAAAATATGGGCGCCACAATTTTCTGGGCCACCTTGTATAATCAAAAGTATTTTACTAATGTGCACAGTCTTCGTATCTACAACATTTATATAAGCAAATTGTACGTAACTAAATTATATTGTCAACTGCAGTAATGAGGTCACAACAGTTAATACACAACATATGGTTACCACGGCCTAAATGCCCCCGCGAAGAACACCAAACCATGAAATAGCTCGACTTAATCTTAATTGCTGTTCTAAAAATAAACTGATGCCACAGAATCGGTCCATCATAATTTTGGATACACAATTTAGTCTGATGGTAGGGGGCGCCATCGTTCAACCAAAATGACGAGGTTACAATGTGGGGTGTGCGAACTCTGTGAATTATCCACGTTTCTGACCTGAGTGTATGCGCAAAATTACGTATGGAAAAAGAAAAAACACCTAGACTTAAAATTTGACGTAGAGTTCAAAAAACTGCATTTAATATTGCGGCATCGAGTGTATGAGGTCACAATTTTTGAAGCTGTCAGAGTGCAGCGTGATGCACACACCCGAGGTCATAGTAAATGCAGTACAAACACACACAGACACACACACACACACACAGAAAGACCAATGAAAAAAATATGCTTTTTAGGTTCAGGAGACTCTGAAACGTGAAGATCTGTTGAAAACTCAATTTATATTTTTTGGGGTGAATCCAATACTTCCTTTATCGTAAGAGGAAGTAAAAATGCACATAAAAACCTCTATGGAATTCTATAATTTGGAAGTGATGCAAAGCAGTGGGTTCTATGTTACTACGATGTGTAGATATAAAAGGTCTCCTGCTAGGGTTAGAACTCCTTAGTCTCGGCAAAATTCTAAGTAGGACTTTGACCATCTAACCGCAGCAGTTGCTGTCTAAGGTACCTACTGCTCCACATGCATAGATCTTGTCCATATCAAACAAACAAACTTCTATTAATTGAAAGCTCATTCGTTTGATTGTTTTCAGTTGCAACTACATATTCCCATAACCCTGTTTCAGCATATTAGTTTAATAACTGAATCAACTTGACAGGTTCACAAATATAGGTACTTTTATTTGAAATCGGCATTAAAGTACCTCGAAATCGTCATTAAAATACGAGAAATCGGCATTAAAGTAATCCATTGTTGTACGACTTTTTTGTAGGTGGCGACTGGCGAGGCGACAGATAAACGTCAACCGACGTTAACGTAACCTACAAATGTTTGTTAAAATGTAATTTCACGATTTCTCGATTTCAAATAAAACATAATGTACTCCTCGGCAGTGAAGTTCTTTTTTATACCTCATGTGGTTTATTTCTAATCCACATTCGTGATAAAAAGCTAAACTTCAGTGCCTTGGTATACAAATTACTATTTATTATAAGTTAAAGATACGCGAAAAATAAATTTAAAAAATAAACAAACTAGTTATGTATCAAGGGCATATAACAGACGTTTTTGGCCTGTGGCGTGAAAGTCATAGTACAAGGTGCGGAACACTGAGGGTTATTTATAACACGACAAGGGCCAAATACGCTGGTTACGCTTGAGGTGCATACAAAACTCTATCCACCATCGGGAGCATAAAAAGGTGAATGACTGCTGTACGCATTTTATGGGATATTTTAATGTTGTGATACTTTCTTTATAATGATTTAAGTAATATCTAGTACATGCCAAGCCTACTAATAAATGAGCTTGATTGAAATATCTAACATTTCAAGTTGAAAGACGGAATATATAATTTATTTTTGAAAATTATTAAAACCATTAACTTTTCTAAGCTCCCAATGGTAGGATCAAAGTTCAATTTAAAAAAGTAAAACCAGAGTATATAATATAGTTAAATAGTATCTTTGTAGCTGTGGTTTGTATGAATACGTCCTTATAAATAGTAACTAGGTAAACTGGTGGTAAATGGACGTCAGCGGGCAAAAAAGAACATTATCACCCACTGATGTAATTTTAAAGGGTAAAAAAGAATCATATCGCTCAAGGGTGAAAAAGACTTGCTTACGCCTGTAAATAGAATCTAGAAATCCCTATTATTAATCGATCGTACAGCCCTGATTTTGCTCACCCATCTAAGCACATTACTCATGTCAATTGTCAACTCACCAAACACTTTTAAAAGCCGTCCATGAATTTCAGAGGCAGCGTTTGTTTTAATTTACTATCCATACTGAAAAGTTTTCAACATGAATGAACCCGTCAGTTTAATAAACAACTGTCATAACAAAACAATAAGTGACAAAAACTTTCCTTGATTATTTTGTTTGGCTTTTCCAGGGCAACAAGCATCACTTACAGTACATGCATCGTAGTTACATACAACTACAGTACAGTCTCGAAATTGTAAACTCACAAAATTTGAGGTTGTTCAACTTACCGCATTTGTTCACACTAGTGGGGTATAACTACATGCCGCTGTTTTAATGGCCAGTTTTAAATACTAGTAGATATTGAATTGTTTTTAAGTTTTATTATTAACTCATTCCTCATGTTTATTCACAAAATATGAAATTATTTTAGTTTGAACCCTCTTAACATAAGCATTCAATAATTCGACATTTTCATACACTTTTTTCAAAGAAGTAATGTCACTAATGTCCATTCCATTGCATGTGGCCCACACTTTTTTAACTTTACACATTTTACAGTTTTAATCTCACAAATTCACACAAAGCACAAATATAATAAGACTGACACAAACTATACCTTCACGCTTGCATTATGTAGGAGAATTCCAGAAAGATTATAGGATTTCCGATCAACTCTTAAATAAAGCCATTTAATGTACACTTTGCATTGTTCATGTTACCGCATCTTGTACGCAGTTCATACTACAAAATATACAATGATAAAAAATGTGTTTATATTAGCGCGTTTCTCATACAAACGCATGTACAAATTATCGCGCATGTACTGTACTTAAAATATGAATGGCAAATCGTTTTCAATTAATACTGCATTATTTATAATTACAAAATACCTTGGAGTACAAAAGCAATAACGACTAAACAAAATTTTAAATATTCATGAAAATTATAAACTACGTGTTTTTCTAACAGTATTTTTTCTAACTTCGTGTCTTAAACCGAAACATTTAGTGTCCCGACAGCCATTGCGAGGACGGGTGGTAACCCTGCCTTTAGGCCAAGTTGGCCATTATAACTTGCCTCAGCGAACGAATAGAGTAGAGTATGCAACCCAAATAACATATTATAAAGGTTGCTAGATGAGTATTTGAATAATACTCACTAACGAATTAAACAGCGTTATTCTTATAATAATTAGATATCATTTCAATTAACATTAAATAATCTGTTGAGGTTGTGATATAAATAGAGTATGGAAGGGATTAACAACTTTTATCAACAAATAAAATAACGTGAAAATAAGTAGGTAACAGGAACGATTGATTATAACAGCGAACCAAAACTAACCAATCATAAACTATCAAACGCCGAAATGTGTCTAACTTATTCCTTTTATCAAAATTACTCGTATCTCTGATTTTCAGTTAATTATTATTAAAAACAAATCTAATCAGCATTGTAATTGGTAATTTGGGTTGCATATTCTACTTTATGTTTTGTTGTGGCAAGTATAGTTACTATTGAACCGAAAAATATAGTTGATGGAGTGACAAATGAAATGAAAACATAAGAAATATAGAAAAATCTGAAAACTAATTAACACAGAAAGTAATCACCATAGATTGAACAAATTTATAGTAAAATTTAAGATATAACGATATAATATACATACAACATTTCTAAACAACTTAATTTTAAAATCCTAACCTATAGAAGACAGTGGATTTTTTACTGCAAATAATAAGTTGAGTTTTTGTATTCTTCGCTTATGGTGTAGTGGCGCAATCTAAGGGCTAAAATACCAAATGTAAGATAATTCGTATAATGGATATTCTTTCAATTTGACGAGCAATTACTTTATTAAACAACAAAATTATTAGATATAACATAGGGAAGAACAAATAATTGGGTTGCAAAGTGACATTAGTAGTTACATAGAGACCCTTAAGGGTGTCTATGGTTATCTATGTTTGATTTGAAAAAACTAAATTTTTTTTGCATTGTGAGCATGACTCTGGCTGTATATTGTGTTGTATACCTTGCCGAAACATATTTACAGTATAATGAAACTCTCCCGATACATTGTAAATTGTAACTACTGGTACATACATGTTATTTATACACCACATCATATAAAGGCAGTTATAAGTTATTTAACTGTATACGAATAAAGTTATATGAATTATACGATTTCATCAAATTTTGGTATACTTGACGTTAGTGACGTACTATGACAATTAAAAATATTTGCAATTTAGAAGCACAATGTGTTTTATTGGACGTCATATTTATCCCCAAGTGAATATCCCATTGATATAATCGTTACGATCATAAGCACACAGAGGTGATCATTACAGAAACGTGCATGATGAAACAATATACCTATTGTAATCTATTTTAACAGGACTACTACTTTGTGATTTATGGATTGAATATTTTAACAATTTCCTAAAGTTGAAAGCTCCCCTATGATCTTATATTTACATAACTTGTATTACTAGGTTTATCATAAATACAAAAATATTCCTCTTCAATCAATAATGCTTGCTGTATTTTCAGGGGACTAATAATAATCTGGTAAAGATATAATTATTTTAACAGTAATAAAAAAATATAAAAAATTAAGTGTTCTGTTGGTTTTGTACTTACCAAAAAAAGGCAAGCTAAAACTAACGTTGTTAGCTAAAACAGTGATGAAGCAGATTGTTCACAATTTCTCTTATTATTTAGATAAATTACAAGACCTTATTAGAAATGCATCCAAGTAGTGGAGGTTTAATTTTCGCAATATTTCGAATTATAATGATGTTGCTATACAGTTAGATGGCCGAGTCAATTCTTATAAACAGTTGTGACAAATTGGAACTATACTGCGAGGGATGTTTCACTGTAGGCAGTAGGTATACAAAATATATCAACATATGGTGACCACCCGAATGCCCCCGAAGGGAAACATTCTTACAAACAATGAAAATTGTAACTAACATAAACTCCTCGCCTTGAAATTGCTCAGGGTAATTTCAAAATTAACGAAGAACATTCGAATAATATTTAGTGTGATTGGACATCTTAACCTAATAAATAACGAAAACAAATATAGTAAACTAAAGAAAATGAGATTCATCACTGCATTAGTCAGTTTCATGGGGCGACATCGACAGGTAAAACACATAGTTTATTTGCGGCACGGCGAATCACTCCCTTTACCGTTTTCACGGATACCACTCGCGGCACTTTGTCACTACCAGGGTGCAGCTCGGTGGTTCTTCCAAGTAACCACCTGAGCGGTGGAAGATGGTCGTCCTTGATGATGATAAGGTCTCCAACCTTGGTGATGCCGGTGCTGTGTTGCCATTTGGACGGTGTTTGAAGCTCAGACACGTACTCTTTGCTCCATCTCCGCCAGAAATGCTGCTGAATATGCTGGAGCCGCTGGTAGGTAGAAAGCCTAGCCTCAGGAATGTGCTGGAGGTCCGGATCTGGTACCATTGTAAGTGGCTTTCCCACCAAAAAATGTGCTGGTGTCAGAGGTTCTAGGTCAGAGGGATGTGAAGATAGAGGGGATAGAGGTCTGGAATTTAATATTGTCTCGATTTGCACCATGAGGCTGTACAATTCCTCAAACGTTAACATAGCGTTTCCAGAAACCCTTTTCAAATGTGACTTCATAGACCTTATTCCCGCTTCCCATACTCCTCCCATGTGGGGGGAATATGACGGTATGAATTTCCAATTGAAACCATTTTGTGTTAATTTAGACTTAAGATCACTCTGTTTACTGAAAATGAAAGATCCTAGTTCCTTTAACTGTGATTTGGCACCAATAAAATTTTTTCCGTTGTCAGACAGAATTTCGGATGGCATACTGCGTCGAGAGGCAAAACGTCGAAGAGCTAGTATAAATGCTTCCGTTGAAAGGTTGGTTATTAATTCTATATGAATTGCTTTAGTTGCGAGGCAGATAAATAGACATGAATAACATTTGGTTATTTTACAGCCACGCTCTTTTCTGTCTTTAATTAAAAAGGGACCTGCGAAGTCAACCCCAGCGGTGATGAATGCTGGTGCCGGTGTGATGCGAGATTTCGGTAAATTCCCCATTATGGGTTGAGAGAATTTGGGTTTAGCCCTTATGCATTTTATACAATTGCGCGAAATTTTTCTTGCTAATTGCCTACCTCGTAAAAGCCAATATTTTTGTTTTATTGAAAACAAAAGTTGCTGTGGCCCACAATGCAATAGCCTTATGTGCTCACGTGTGAATATTAGTTCCGTCAACTGATTTCGCGCAGGAAGAATAATGGGATGTCTTTGATTAAAATTCAAAATTGCGTGTTTTAAACGTCCTCCAACGCGAAGGGTTCCGTCTATGTGAATAAAGCAATCTAATCCCTTTAACGGTGAATTTTTGCCAATGGGCTTATTGTCGTGTAGAGCCTTAATTTCTTTAGGAAATTCGTCTTGTTGTACCAAAATGATCAGTAGCGAAGAGGCGTTGTTTAATTCCTGCACGGATAAGGGTGTGAAAACTTTGTTATTTGGTTTGCGAATATTGTTTATAAATCTGAGACACCAAGCTGTTATTTTTATTAAATGATTAAAATCGGAATGAGTTTTTACAAAGGTTGATATTTTTGATTCTGTAGGTTGCGTTGAGTTTGTAAATGACTGCAATAAATTTACTTCCTCGCATGGAAATGCAGGCCAGTTTTCTTCAGACTGCATTAAAAATCGAGGACCATGCCACCACAGTTCGCATTCCTTGAGTGCGGGAGGCGCAAGTCCGCGTGAGAGTAAATCTGCAGGATTCATATGAGTAGGTACGTGGCGCCACTGTGGAGTTTCCTATAATGTTTGAATTTCTGAAATGCGATTTCCTACAAACAATTCCAATTGGTTTGGTAGTGTATGAATCCAACCTAAGACTATTGTTGAGTCTGTCCAATACGTCACGCTCTTAAGAGACCGTTTTAAAGATTCCGACACCTTTATCATTAGCCTTACTAAAATCTGAGCTCCTAGAAGCTCTAGCCGAGGTATGGTAATTTGCTTTACAGGAGCTTCTTTAGTTTTAGAACACAACAAATTGGCGATGACGTGTCCGTTGCAATCCACATAGCGAACGTGGATACAACCGCCATATGCAAATTTGCTTGCATCTGAGTATCCGTGGAGCTCTATAGCCATTGTAGACACTGAGCAAATATGTCTTGGTATTTGAAGATCATTAAGACAAGAAAGATTATTGAAGACCTTATCGAATTCGCGACGGACTTCAATGGGCAAGGGATCATCCCCTGAAATTTTGCTGCGCCAACACATTTGCAAAATAATTTTGGTGATTTTAATAGAGGGACTTAAAATACCAAGAGGGTAAAAAAATCGAGCGATTATAGATAAAATAATTCGTTTCGTAGGGGGCCCGTCAAACTTAGGAGTGGAAATTTGAAAAAATAATGTATCACTGGTAGAACACCAAGATACGCCGAGAGTCTTCTGGCTTTCGTCATGCCCCAACTCGATTATTTGGTTGCATTCACTGGAATGCAAACCGCGCAGAATTTTTGGCTCATTTGACAGCCATTTCCGGAGCTCGGAACCTCCAGAATTTAGAATTGTGGAAATAGATTTAGAAATGTAGATAGCTTCGTCTATCGTATCAGCGCCACAAAGAAGATCGTCAACATACATGCATTCCTTTATTATTTGTGCAATTTTGGGATGAGAATCTATGCATTCGTCTGCCAATTGAAACAGACATCGAATAGCAAGGAATGAGGCAGCTGCGGTGCCATACGTGACGGTATTTAATTCGTACGTTTTAATAGATTGTGTTGAGTCTGAGCGCCATAAAATTCTTTGGAGGCTGCGCTGAGGTGGAGTAATTAAAACTTGCCTGTACATTTTGGCAATATCGCTTGAAATTGCGAATGGATATGTGCGGAATCTAATGAGTATGGCAAGCAGGTCGGATTGAATAGTAGGTCCAACCATTTGGATATCATTTAATGAAATACCGGAAGTGGAAGATGCCGACGCGTCAAAAACTGCACGTAGTTTGGTTGTAGAACTTGTGTTTTTCAGGACACCATGATGCGGTAAGTAAAACGCAGGTGCATTATCATCGACGGAGTCAATTTTTGTCATGTGCCCTAAACGTTCGTATTCCTCTATGAAATTAGAGTATAACAATTTGAATTGCGAATTTGTGGATAATTTTCTTTCTAAGGAGCGCAGTCTTACCTCTGCTCGATCTCGTGATTCTCCTAAATTCTCTGGAGATGACAACAGAGGGATTTCTACTATAAATCTGCCATTGGGATCGCGGGTATGTGTTATTTGAAAATGATCCTCGCAGGCTCTTTCTTCTTGGGAATATAATTTTGCATTTGACAAAGATTCGACTTCCCAAAACTTAGTTAACTGATTCGCTACATCATGAAAACTGATATTACAAACTAATGAATTTGATGAATGCGGATATTGTGGAATTCTACCGGAAATTACATATCCGAAGACTGTATTGTGCAAATAAGGGCAAGAAGTTTGATTGGGAAGCAGAATATCCCAAAAAATATCGACACCAAGGAGCAGATCAATTTGTTTCGGCATGTTAAAATTAGGATCACCCAAAATTATATTAGCAGGTAAATTTAATGCGTTTATATCGATTGGGGAAGGAGGTAAATGTTGAGTAATATTGGGCAAAAGAGAAAAATATAAGCGTGAGTTGTAATTATTGTATTTTGATTTAATAGTGGTCGAAGTGACCTCGAGTAATTTGGAAACGGAACCTCCCACACCTACAATCGGAATATTTACCTTTGACGTATATAGACCTAGTCGCTGACATGTGTCAACGGTCATAAAATTCGCTTGTGATCCAGCATCAAGTAATGCTACGCAGTCATGTATGGCACCCGATTGGTCAAGAATATTAACAACAACCGTTGCCAAAACTGGTTGTGTGCTGCCTTGAGAAAGTTGGGTTGTATTTGAGACAACTTCCCCAATGAGGGCGAGAGCTGGAGCTTCTGACTGATTGTTTGCAGCTGAACTCAAAATTGGGACCCTTTCTAAGTGCAGTAACGAGTTGTGTCGTTTATTGCATTTTCGGCATGACCCAGATCTGCAATTTAAATTAATATGCCCCGGGCGTAGGCAGTTTATACACAATTTAAGGCGCTTTACTTCAGTTATGCGAGCATCTATGGGTAAATCTAAAAGTTTCTTGCAACCGTATGTAGGATGATTTTGTTGGCAAACTGAACAGCGGTTGCCCTGAAATACAGCGTGGCTAAGTTGTGGTCTCACGGCTGTAGGTTTAGATTTAGTTGAAAAATTCGGAATGTGAGGTGTTGTGATTGAAAACTTTGGCACCTTCTCTACCTTTTCTAATAAATGACACCGTGTTTCTAGAAAATCCAGCATTTCGATCATTGTTGGCATTTCATCGTTTTTAATGGTGGTGACTTCCCATTCGCGTTTGGTGTCTTTATCGAATTTTTCGGATATTAAATGTATTAACATACTATCCCACGTTTCTACCGGCATTTTGAGAGACGTTAAAGCACGAATGTGGCTTTGCGTAGCGTCCAACAGCGATCGAAAAGATGAAAATGACTCCTTTGTAACGTGCTGAAGTTCTACGATGCCTTTAATGTGATTATGAATTCTTAATTTCTTATTTTCATAACGTTTTTGTAGCAAGGACCAAGCTGATTCATAATTATCTGTGGTCGTTTCAAAACTGCGGACGACGTTAGCAGCATCGCCGTGCAGCGCGTCACGTAAATAGCGAAATTTATGTATAGTGCTCAAATTTACGTTATTATGGATTAATGAAGAAAATGTATCATAAAATGGAAGCCATTCATCATAACCGCCACTATATTTTGGAATATTTAGCGCTGGAAGTTTGAACTGATTTTCAATCATATAAATAAAGGAGAACGATCCAAACGTGTGTGTCACGACAATTACAGACGCGATGTCCCCATTTGCGTTTGCATTCATTTCGCCCCGAAGACCTCCTTGGAGAGGGGTGGAGCCCCGAGGGCCCCCTTGAAAAGGGGCGGAGCTTTGGGGGGTTCCTTGGAGAGGAGCGGAGCCCCGATGGCCCTCTTGGAGAGGGGCGGAGCCCCGATAGCTCCCTTGGAGAGGGGCGGAGCCCTGAGGGCCCCCTTAGAGAGGGGCGGAGCCCCGAGCGCCCCTTGGATAGGGGGGGGGGGGGGGGGGGCGAGGGCCCCCTTGGAGAGGGGCGGAGCCGCGATGGCCCCTTGGAGAGGTACGGAACCCCGTGAGCTTTCTTGGAGAGGGGCGCATCCCCGAGGGCCCCATTTTAAGCAATTATTCTCTCTTCAAATGATAACAGATCTCCTTTAGATGGTTAACATCAATTAAAACTTGCACGGGTGTTTATCTACAAATAACTCCGGTTTTATCAAAAAAACTGTTTTAAAACGGTGATACTGAAACTAACAATAATGGTTTTCAGTTGAAAACGTCTGAAATATTACTGAAATATGATTACAAATACCTGTCACGGCTTTTTGGATTAGCGTGCCTGCCGGCTATTAGAGCCGGAAGGCACGCTGATCTAGAAGGCCGTGACCTGTGTAAACTGCAGGAGTCGTCTGTACCGCATTCACTCCATTTGTTACACTGTGACCGGATTTTCATGTGCATTTTTTTAACTGTGTCAGTGACATTTAGTAACAAAATATTACTAAAGTCAAAATTATTGCTTGGTTAAAATTTATTTTGCATTCGTACTTACTTTATTTTTGTGTATAAAATAACACAAGTGTAATTCAATGATGATACAATATTTATTTTGATGCTTAGGCCGTGTTCAGTAACTGAGCTACTTTAGATAATTTATAAAATGTCAATGTCTTATTTTGACATTAGTAACTTTTTGTAACTAAATATGCGTACACTGCTAAAAATATTCAATAGGACACTGAAACGACTCTTAATGGCGGATTTTAAAACAACCAATCAGAAACAGTACCAATATTGACCACACTGTACTGTGTACCTGTCAACACGTTAGTTCGTGGTGTGTATTTTTTTTTGTGATATTTGTGTGGTGAAAGTATTTCGTGTGATCTGCTGTCATCCATCATTTCGCCAATTTTCTAGATCAGTTCGATTCTCGATCTTACATCGATTTTTCGATTCTTAATCTCATCGCTTCTGCCGAGTTATTGGTGTCACCGGTTTCATGCCAACAGAAGGCGAAAAAGGAACAATGGTTGGCATCTCGAGGCACATACGATGGCGTGCTGATCGTAAGGGACTTTTTTGACGTGGTTTTTTTAGATCATGTCGACAATTAGTAGTGCGATGGCTCCTCTTGGAGCCTTTCAACGGTTAGGTGAAAGCATTGAGCTTCCACTTCACCACGTGAACGTTTCTCTTGGTTTAGAGGACGGATATTTCCCTATTTCTTCCTCCACAAAAGAACCCTCTGCTTCCTTTCATGCGAAATGTTGTGTTTTCTGAGATTGTGTAACAAGTGTGTAACAGAACGGAAAGGCCCTACGTAATAGGCCTAAAAATGGTGGTAAATTGAATAGGATAGACCGCGCAATAGCGCGCGCAGCCCCGTTTATATTAAATAAATTTAATTGTGATTCTGTAATTGCGGCATCACCATTCATCACCGCGGGTGGCGAGTTTTGAGACTTCAGCCTTTTATATTCTTGTAAAATGTGCATTGCTTTAGCTTTGATTGCAAAAAGACTGGATTCAAAATTTTGCCGTTCGTTGTATTGACTCTCGACGTTTGCTTGATCGACCAAAATTTCGATTTCATCTTGTTGCGACGCGAAATCAACGGATAATTGATCGCATTTATTAGTGCGTTCCTCTAGTTCAAGGATTTCTAGGGATGCGATATCTTCAACGTGCATTAATGATTTTTCATATAGTTTTGTAACAAATGAAATAAACGTTGTTAATCGACCTTTTATAGCACCGCGCTTTCTTACCAATTGTGAAAGTTGCTCACTGTTATTAGCCATGATAAAATTTTAAAGTTACTAATAACTAGAAGCCGAAATGTAGTTATTGAATTGCAAAATATTTAAAATTGCGCGAAATAGTGCCAGGAATTTTGTGGAACAAAGGATACTGGAAATTCTGACCTGAACAGATGTGCCTACAGCCTTCGTAAGTTCCGTTGCAGTTGATGTTTTGAATGCCCTGGAGTTGGCCCTTTGCAGTGGACCACCCAAATGTTGATTGCGTGTGTGCGCGATTGATGACCAGAGATCCTGCCGATAGGTCCAACTATTCAGCTGGCGGACTGGACTCGGGTTGAAAAATGCGTAGCAGTAGCAGGTAGCTGTTGTGGATGCGTTTTTGAAGTACACTTGCACTTTCGTTTGCGAAAACAATGAGAATACTGTCCCAATCGCGGATCGAATGGACCAAAAAATGTATGCGCGTATTTTGAGCGGAGTGTATATAAAAAAATGAGAGTTTGTGAGAATAAAACGCAAGCACTTCAACTGAACTGATTTTATTATTATTAACACAACTGCTACTAATGAGCGCTTGAGGGACACTGTCTTAAAACCTAAACCTTTAGCTAAGGGTGGGTCAACATATGGTGACCACCCGAATGCCCCCGAAGGGAAACATTCTTACAAACAATGGAAATTGTAACTAACAAGGACCAAGCAGGACCTTGCAAGACTAAGCAGAACCTGTCCAGAGGACAGAGCAAAAGCTGACAGAAACGAGCAGGACCTGGCAGTGTCGAGCAGGATTTTTGCAAGACCCGGTAGTATCATGCAGGAGTAGGCAGAACCTCGAATCAGAGCTGTGGCAGTACCTAAACAGGACCGTGGCTGTATGAAGCAGTACTGTGGCACTACTAACCAGGACCATGACAGTACTGTTGCAGTACGGTGCAGAACTGGCAGAACTAAGCAGGATCCAGCAGAACTGTCAGGACCTGACAGCAGCGAGCAGGACCTGGTAATATCGGGCAGGATTTGAGCAAGACCCGGTAGTATCATGCAGCAGTAGGCAGAACCTCGAATCAGAACTGTGACAGTATCTAAGCAGGACTGTGGCACTACTAAACAGGACCGTGGCAGTACTGTTGCAGTACGGTGCAGAAGTGGCAGGAGTAAACAGGATCCAGTAGAACTGTGCAGGACATGACAGAAGCGAGTAGGACCTGGTAATATTAGACAGGATTTCAGCAAGACCCGATAGAATCATGCAGGAGTAGGCAGAACCTCGAATCAGAACTGTAGCAGTACCTAAGCAGGACTGTGGCATTACTAAACAGGACCGCGGCAGTACTGTTGCAGTACGGTGCAGAACTGGCAAGAGTAATCAGGATTCAGTAGAACTGTGCAGGACCTGACAGAAGTGAGCAGGACCTGGTAATATCGGGCAGGATTTGAGCAAGACCTGGTAGTATCATGGAAGAGTAGGCAGAACCTCAAATCAGAATTGTGGCAGTACCTAAGCAGGACTGTGGCTGTACGAAGCAGGACTGTGGCAGCTAAATTTGAATATTTCTCAATCATGTGTTACCAGATAAGTAATTTATATTATTTTATACAGGGAATTGATTTTAATAGTTAACATAGGCTAAGCGTTTCGTTTCTATGCCACCATTTAATCACACAGGTCATTTCCATAGTTACAAATGAGACCAATAGATTAGAGCGTGTATTTTACACTATCTCTCCTAAATTATTCACCCTTGTCTTGGAGGATATATTTAAAACACTCAACTGGGAAAAAAAGGAATAAAAATCGACGGCAGATATTTAAGCCATCTCCGCTTTGCCGACGATATCGTACTCTTTAGCCAAGACATCGAGGAACTGCAGGAAATGTTATGCGAACTTGAGGCGAGATCAGGTGATTGTGGCTTACAGATGAATCTCAATAAGACCAAAATAATGACCCCAGAAGATGTAATCATCTCAGTGAACAACAATATAATAAACAGAACAGACGAATACATCTACCTTGGACACAAGATCACACTCGGCAAAGCAAATCAAACCGCAGAAATAAGTAGACGCATAAGAATGACCTGGGCAGCAGTCGGAAAACTAGGGCATGTAATGAAAAATCAAAGCATACCAATAAATTTAAAGAAAAAAGTGTTTAATACTTGCGTTTTACCGGTAATGACTTATGCAATGGAAACTATGGCACTAACCATCAAATCTGCTAAAAACCTTAGAGTAACTCAACGAGCCATAGAAAGGTTGATGCTGGGAGCAAGCCTGAGAGACCATATTCCAAACGAAGTTATTAGGAAAAGAACAAAGGTAGAAGACGTCGTCGAATATATTGCAAAGCATAAATGGAACTGGGCCGGGCATATCGCACGACAAGACGACTCCAGATGGTCAAAATGCATCCTACAATGGAGGCCACGCTTAAACAAACGCAGCGTGGGCAGACCACCAAGACGCTGGCACGATGATTTAAAAGAAACAGCAGGCAGTAAATGGTTACAGCTGGCGCAAGACAGAGAGCAATGGAAGAAGAAAGGGGAGGCCTATGCCCAGGAGTGGGTGGTAAAAGGCTGTTAAAGAAGAAGAAGAAGAAGATTTTACGAGTTAACATAGGAATTATTACTTGTCAAAAAGTCAATTAAAAGTTATCCTAATGTATACCACTAAAGATAATATACAACATACAAGTTGTTTCTACGTATTTACTTTTTAGTTGCATATCTACATTCCGGTAACACAATTAAAGTTTCTTATTAGCAAGTACCTAATTCAAATTTGTATGTTAACTCGTAAAATAAACGTTCTAATCTATTGATTTCATTGGTAACTATGGAAATGACCTGTATGATTAAATGCTGGCATAGAAACGAAACTGCTATGTTAACCATTAAAATAAATTCTGTGTATATATTTGTGGTTTAGTTTTTAAATTACCTAGTTCACCAGTTAAATCAAAGAACATAGAGGTAATAAACTATTGATAGCAAACATCGATATATCTATGGTAAAGGCACTATCAGAACACTATTGAACTATTGATAGTGCAGTATAAAACAAAGATAGCAGTTCGTCCGTTCACTGTACGATATTTTCTTAAAAGGAAAGATGTAATTTCAGGCAGTTCATCACCTCCAGAACAACATCATATGAATATTCTTTACTATGACAAGTACAGTAATAAAATGACGTATATGCTTAACAAGTATTTACTATCTATGGAAAATTTATTAAAAAAGTGTACATTAAAGTGATAACAAATATATTTCAGACAGTCTTCTTATGTCGAGGTTTGAAACCAACCCAAAACCCTTGGTCAGATACAAGATTAAAGGCTTTTTTGCTCAGTTCTAGTGGAATCTGTGTTTTCTCCGTTGGCACAATTTCGAATTCACTTAAGACGTAAAAAATGAAAATCTTTAATTCCAACAATGCAAATCTGGAACCTGAAAATAAAATGATACGCTCAGGATAAGTAAACGTAGTGGTTATTTAATGTTTAATAATACTAAATTTCCATATCAATGTCGTTCTTACCAATGCAGTTTCTTGGACCAGCTCCAAAAGGCATATAGGTAAATGGTTTTATTTTACTTTTATTTTCATCACTAAATCGCTCAGGATCGAACTTATTCGGTTCCGGATAATACCTAGGGTCTCTATGGATAGCAAAGACAGGTATCATGCACCCAGTACCTGCATCGACCTGAAATACTTTTTCCCATACTCGCTCAGGTTGTATGGTAAATTGTTTGACTGAAGTTCTATCAGTCACTATAGATGGTGGCCATTTTCGAAGAACTTCTATAAAAATAATGTGTTTTCCATATAATAAATATTATACACCAAGTGAATTAAACATATGTTTATTCACGAAAAGATGAGATCATATCTAGTTAATAAATGTTTAATTCACGTGGCGTATATATTTGTTTTTATTCAATTTTGACGAAATTTTCAATAAAAACTTAAAATATTCAAATTAAGATATAAATTTGCCCATTTATCTATCCATTGATCTAAATTTTAGTAATTATATATTACACACTACAAAGAGAAAGAATAATTGAATGTAAATATTTGTAGAAATAATAAAAATAGGTATGTTGTTCTTTATTGAAACTTTTTTAATTCTCTACTGAATTAAATTTTTAAAATTCTCTAGTGAATTAAAACACTTTATCTACTCCAGTGGGATAATTAACTCATTACGTCACTCATTTGACACTATGTCCATTAGGTAATGAAGCTCATTATCCCACTCAGTTGTGTAATGGCACCATTACCTAACTGAGTGGTGTAATGGCTTCATTACTTAACTGAAATAGTGTCAAATGTAGTACATAATGACATTTGCCTACTAAAATATTTTTGAAAATGGGTGATCTGGCATTTCTCTTAATGCACTTTTTCAATTTTAGGCACTTGTAGATAAAATTTTGTACAATACATGTGTGATAATGCATCATTAATATACTTGTGTGCTTACATATATCGTGCTACGCTCTCGTTGGTAACTTACACACACGTATATTAATGATGCTCTTATCCCACTTGTATAGTAAATAGCTATTATCTACTCCAGTGGGATAAGTAACGCATTACGTCACTCATTTGACAGTATTTCAGTTAGGTAATGAAGCTCATTAAACCACTCAGTTATGTAATGGTTTCATTACGCAACTGAGTTGTGTAATGACTTCATTACGTAACTGAAATAGTGTCAAATGAATGACATAATGACATTTGCCTACTAAAATATTTTGAAAATGACAGATCTGACATTTCTCTTAATGCACTTTTCTCAATTTTTGGCAGTCGTAGTTAAAATTTTGTACAATACATGTGTGATAATGCATCATTAATATACTTGTGTGCTTACATAACTCGTGCTACGCTCTCGTTTGTAACTTACACACACGTATATTAATGATGCTCTTATCCCACTTGTATAGTAAATAACTATTATTTCATTTGTGAATCATAGACTGTTTATGAAATTTGTTATGGATTTAATAATGCCACTTTAAACTGTCAAAATTGAATAAAACAATAAATATTTGATTGTGCAAATGATGCTATAAGATTATACAAATCGAGCTGTACCTGAAACAACCATATCCAGATATTTCATTTTCAGCAGTGCTTCATAAGTTACTTCACCGGCGCACTCTTCACGGACTTCATCCACTTCTTTCACTAACTTCTCTTGAAGATCAGCATTTAGTGCTAGTTCATATGCCATGTGGCTCAATGCTGTAGAGACTGTTTCGAATCCCGCAAAGTAAAACAAAAAAGACTGAGCTACAATGTCCTGGTCTGTAATTGGAGTTTTACGACCTCGTTTTCCAATTTCCGATTCCTCAACAGTAGCGAAGCCGGAATCTGGCACAACAACGTCGTCATGGTTTAACCGCCCATTTTGTGCCTCCGTGAGCAAATGGATCATATCAGGTCGCACAATTCCTTCCTGCCGAGATTTGATGGTCTCTCTAACAAGGTTTCCATAGAAGGTAGCGATGTTATTTCCAAAGAACTTTACCCTAAATAACTAAAATATGGGTAATTTTTTAGTTTTGCATGTGTCCCTTACCTTCATTATTGCTGGGTTAATCATATATCCGAAGAATTTAAATAGTTTTAAAAAAGAGAAGCCCGTCGCTTGTTTTGCCATCAAATAGAAATCATTATCTGGATGTTTTAGCGAATTGCAACTAATTCCAAACGCTGTACTTGCTATTATGTCATTTGCAAACTTGGTTGTTACGTCTTTAAGCTCCACGGAAATCATGTCCCCTTGTTCCACGAAATGGTTGGTAAATTGCTGGGCACATTCCTTCATCAAAATGAACATATTCTCATCTTGCTGCCAGTAAAAGCTGGACTTAGGGTTGATCTCATGTCCCGCCATTGTTCACCACCTTGGTAGAAAGTCATTAGCATTTTATTTGCATTGCATGTGTGAAACAAACCTTTCATTGCGAAAAGATTTCTTGACCACAGCGGCTCGCTCTCCGGTTCGATCATAGTCTTATGCTCAGGAAAGGTTTCAAATTCTTTTACCATAATTGTTTTGATTAATTCTGGATCACGTATTAGAAGTGAAGGCATCAAGAACTGGTAACATCCGAAATATCTAAAATATGCACAAATGTTGAAATACATGAAGAACCTTTCTTACTGAGCTTTATTAAAGCTTACCTCTGTTCAGGAAATGCATTGTACAAGCCTTGCAGAACATGTGGGAATGCTTTCAACCGGAAAATATTAGAAGCCATGTATCCAAAAAAAGGCCATGGCCTCACATATCGCACGCCCTTTTCTCTCCAGTATTTGTGTGGTTTATGGATTTTAATACAAATCAAAACCACTCCAATAAAGGCTAGAATTAAAAGAAGCATTCTGGATGGCAATCGCAATGGTCGTTCTATTTGCGTTCTCAACTAATAACTTTCTGAAACAAGTAAATGAGCAATTAGAACAGATAATAATCTATGGAATGGGATGACAGTTAAAAAATAATTTACGATAGTTACTAGTGAAATAAATTCAAGCTTCCAGCTATATAACTATGGCTGGAAATTTAATGTGACCCTTAAGAATAAATATATTTGACTATTTCTCGCATCTCCTATTATCCAATCAAACGCTATAATTTTCCAAAATTCAACGAATCAAGTATTTTTATAGTGTCAAAAAAATCAAAATTTTCCCTTGGGATTTTATCACTTTCTTTTACCACTTGTATCCAGGAAAACCACCAAACATGTTGTTTTAAGCAATGTGGCATTTCAAAACGTCATTAAACTGTCATTGTGAATCAGTATAAATGTCATATTCATTGTATACTGATACAAAATGAACCCATATTTAGGAAATAGTCCACAAAATGTATTTCGGACTCATGGTTTTGCTCGGAAAATGTTTTACTCAAGATTTGTTGTGTTTGGCAATGCCCTGGACAAATTAACTTTGACATATTTGATCAAGTTTAGTTTGTCTTGTGACATTGCCAAAACAAATTTTTACCGGCAAAGTCATTTGCCCTTAAGGTTTCCTATAGTAGCAAGCTTCAAGCGCTTAAAATACTGATTTTTAGAATGTTCTTGTAGCTTCAAGCTTACTTGTGAAGCGATGCACAACACATCAAATAACTCAAAATTTATATTTCTAGTGCGCCTTGGAGCCAGTTTCTTTTAA
>CALNHX010009884.1:0-45283 GCA_940337035.1 Agriotes lineatus
TTGTGTTGTTGACAAAAGCACGGCCCAGTTGAAAAGAAGAACTGTAACAAAATAAAGCGACTCAGATTTGCGTTTATCGCAAGTTTTTGTAGGTTTGGCATTTTAAGAAGAAGAGTTGTTAGCCTGAGGTTTCCTAAACTTACGTCAAGGACTACTTTTATTGCTGTTGTTTTATGCTAAAGTAGCTTAACTTTTTTCAGATTCTATTTCAGTGGAGAGCAAGTCTAATGCTGGTTACTGGTTAATTTCCTACCTCCGATAATATGTTTTCCATGATTCAATTTTTCTCAGGATTCCCTAAGTTTATTTACATTAAAGGTCAGTGCATTAAATTTACATTTAAAACAGCGGCATTTCCGGTTCTTCAGCTTCAACTTTTTATATTTTTGTTTTTACCACAAACGGATGATAATTAATCAGAAATTCCTATACCATAATGGTTGACTATATAGCCATTTTAATAGAGAATATTTGTTTATTGTTTAACAGTTACGAGAAAAGAACAATGTTTATTTATCAGCGATGGAGATGAATCCTAATGGTAAAATATACATAAATGGTAACTTAGTTATTGCCCAGGCAGGAATAAAATTTTCAGTTAGGTAGAATCACATTAATCGATGTAATATTAATTTTCTTTGTTATTTTTTGATTAAATGAAAACACGTGTCTTGAAGTTATATTGTGATGTAAAAATAATAACTCGTCTCATTGTAAAAAGCAGATTGAAGGTCATGCATGTAGTACAACAGCTTTAATGTTGAAATAGCTATTTGTTTATAATAAATTATGTACAATTTTCATGTTCGCCGTTATTATAACTGTAGTTGCTATATGGTTACTAGATTTTTTTTGGATTAAATTTAGTAATCTTTATAGTAATAAAGAATTCTTACTTCAACATATTTATTTTAACTGCGACATATAAGTGCAGTATCTAGTCGTTTGCAGTTAATTAATTGAATTTGTTTATTTGACCTTCTGCGGCAGATTTTCTGTAGGATTTAAAGTGGCAATTAATTTTTACTTAAAACTTTTTATTGATGTAGTGACTGAATAGCTTTCATGCTGTTGATGCTATAATTAAAAACCGTGCATTTTTACGATGTTTTAAAGATTATAAGAGCTATTAACACTTTTACGTTGACTATCACCAGCTTCCTAGTGAGGATTTGTTTGAGTTTTCTAAATTAATTAGACGTAGGTTGCAGTAATTGACAGCTAATGGATGAAGCAGTAATTTTTTGCTAATTTGGGATGTTATTGAAGATGATACTGTGATTAATTCCTCACTTTATACGCCATTTTAAAAATTTTTGCTTTAAAGGTTAATTGGTAAAATATTATGGATTTCCTCATTGTGTACCCGCAGACCTGTACGAAAATAAAGGTAAGTAATTGGCCTTTAAAAATGTGTAATAGCTCTCGGCTCTTGCAAGATCTCGCGACTGCCAGGGTCATTGCGATTAGCAATGAACTTGATGTACACCAGCTTTAATTTAACCCTGTTGCAGCGATCTCATTTGCCGAATTTGTTAATTGAACCGAACCGGTTCCAGTAACTGATCTTACCCACTACCGCTACTGTTGCTTACTATTCGGAATAAAATGCTGTTTAAGAAGTAGTTCAATGTTTTATTTACATTCTTTACAAAATTTACATATTTCTGACAAAACTGCAATTTACCTAATTATTGTTATCAATGTCGGGTATCCTTTGGGAATTTAGGAGATGGAGGTTTGGGGTCTGAAACCGTTCTCGTCGGCTACGAACGTGACGGTGACTTTCTTGCCATCAGCTCCGGTGTACGAGTATTGTCCATGGATCTCGATGGCTTCGTTTTCCGATCCCATGTTGTTAAGTTTGGCTGATTCTTCACGGGAGATGCCATTGCTGGTCTCGAAGGCGAAATCGTAACCATCGATGCCAATGTTCTCGTTCTCGTATTTCAGAATGGTGGCGTCGCCGTCTGGTCCTCCCTTCTGAGGACGAGCGAGGGCGAGGGCTAGGAGAGGAATCAAAACAATGATCTGTAAGGCAGAGATAATTATTAGCTGTGGATTTAGCCTCGACAAACTATAATTAACATAATTTTTTATAATTATAGTATTAACGACTCAAGAAGTCGAATTTTATGAGTTTCTCAGCACGTATTTATAATCGATAATTAATAAGTAGTTAAAGCAATCAATGTTTATAATAATCCAGCAGTTTCACTGTATTAAAAGCACTTGGTGTAACAGTCCATTCCAAGAATCAAAATATTGCACGACACTGTACACGGATGCGACGCAGCAGACGAAGGCAACGAATCGTAGATGAGGTAATAGTTACAAGTAATGGCTAAGTAAAAACACTCACCGTCTTCATCTTGATTGTTTGCTTGATGTGAACACAAGTATACTACATCCTCAAGATTATCGCCGCTTTTATATACCAAAAGAGGGAGAGCTTTTTGCAAAATCCCCATTCGCAAAGATGATCATCACCGGTGATGTCGTCATTCATGTCCAGATTTACTTGAATTCAGAAACAATTCTTTAGGTGGCTCCGAGCAAAAATCTCCCTCGAGGCATACTTTGACTTTTTGGATGAGTAAATAGCAATGTTTATAAATACTTTAGTCACTTAGTAAGTGCTCCCAAGGTAAATTACAATACAAGAAGCCTCGCTCCACGCCCATAAATTAGCAACGTTTTCAACTTTTTTTGACGTTCGTACGAAACTTGAACAGATATATCTGTGGATGATTCTGTTGTTATTATAATAGAACAAAAGTCATTTTGGCCATTAAACTTTTGCATAATAGAGATGTCTCATTAAAATACAATTTGATATGCCAAATTATTCCGTTGGTTGTGTGATAAAGCTTAAAAGAGTAATCGATATCCTTTTGAAAAGGTTATTGAAGATAATACCTGCTAAATTTATTGAATCTGATTAGTCATATTTACACACCTATTATTGTATTTGTAATGCTACCGTACTTTTAAGTGTTTGCACTTGAAGTAATACAGTTCTGGTAACTGTCTAATAGCTAAATTTCGTAGTTAATTTAAATACTTACAATTCAAAATCAGTTTGAAGTTACTATTTGTTACCAGAGATGGTTGAAGAAAATATAAATGGCGAGATTTAAAGCATATGTAAATAAATTTTCACAATTGTCTACATATTCGAAATAAAATATAAAGCTTTTGGTTTTGATTAATGTATTTAATATAAAGTATGATCAACCATTTTATCATCTCGTATTGCTATGGAATAGTTTTATGTTTGCCACTACATTTATAGTTAAGTGTCTAACCTGACATTCGATTTTTAAGTGACTTATAGTTGCATTCATAAATTAGGAACTATTCATAGCATACTAGATGGAAATAATTTTTTAATAGTACTGTACATATAGCATAAGGTTATTGAAAAAATACACTATCAAACGTTGAAGAAATGTATTACAGCTAAATATTTTATTCAAACTAATTTTCGGATAAATAATAATATAATGTAAAAGAAGACGGAGGAAAAGAAAAAATGCAGTTAATAGAATGAAGTATTAGAATTTAAAATAGGAAATAGGGTAACTGAAACTTTCATAGTTCTCCAGCGCAATTTATTTTTATTGGCTGGACTTAAATCGGCTCTGCTTAAGGTACTTCTTTCAATTCTACATTTTTTGAGTTTAAACATTTTTAAAATGTCATTATCCACAACTGTGTGTAAGAGAGGAAGAACTTTATTATTTAACTATTTAGATAAAATCCTTTGGAGATAAACTATTTTTATCGAAAAAATAAGATTCGCTTTATGCAAATACTATTTAGTAATGCAGAGTTTAAAAATTTAAAAATGTTAAATAACAAGGGAGTTCCAAATTTTTAATATCGTTTTATTCATAAGAAAACTAACACAGTCCTTAATTGTCTTGTCTTCCTCGACAAAGATTTTGCATTTTGTGTTTTTTCAAACTAAAGGTACTTCGATCTTGAGTGTATTTTGTATTTATTAATTTTTGAACACTCTGCACATTAAGTGTTGGTTGCTTTCATAATGTGAACTAATTTATTCGAAAAGCACAACTTTTGCTATAGTATTTTATATACACACAGTATATAAATGCAACTCTGAATACTCAAGAACTATAAACATTTTGAGTCAGTTTTGCGTTCATCATTTTTCATTATTCTAATTCAGCAAGTTTATATTTTCTGCTTATGATAATGATGTATTTGTTTTCCTTATAATTTACAATAGGATTTTGTAAATATTAAAATTATTCATTAAATTTTCTGATTTATTCTCAAACATCAATTTTGGAAGGAGACGTGAAAACTTTTCAATGCCGAGTTTTTGCAAGGCGGATATGATGCAGTAGACGTACTGTCATAATTAAGAAACACTCTCATACCCAATATGATAAGTTTCAAGTTTCACTGGTAAATGTTAAAAATATATATGCAATACCTTTTACTTCAAAATTTAAAATTAAAATTGCAACTTGCGACCGTGTTTACTACGCAAAGTTGTGCAAAAAATACCTAACATTTTGCGATTATTATTATATCATATAAGCTCCGATACGAAGAGAAAAATCAACCGATCCAGTCTCTATTTAATTTTTCTCGTATAGATAATAGTACTTTGACATTTATAAAAATAAATATTACATTCCAGCACTAAGAATAGATTTATAAAACTGGATGTTTTTGAGAACTGCAAGTTATAAAGTACTTATAAGTGTGTGTAACTCGAAATGAAAATCACACATTAAGAAACATTTATTGTTATAATGTTATTTTTGCAGATTTCTGTTTTTGTCATAGAACATTTCTGTGTAAACATATATAAGTTTTTTTTGTAGTTCTTTACCTGCTTTCACATTATGGCGATCAACTTTTTCGCTAATTTTTAATTTTCTGATTCAACTTAACTTTTAAATGCAATAATGGCTCTGTGAAAGCAATTTTTCAAAACATGTTACTTGAGTTTACCTACCCACCATACGCATTTGCATTATCAAAAAGAAGTAGGTAATATTTAAAGTATTTTAAAAGAAACGGTGTCTAATACGTCGAAGTTAGAAAAGTCTTGCAACCTTAATTTTTTAGATCTTTTCGTGCTTAATGCATGCATATGTTGTAAATCTCTCTCTTTTTTTTTGGTCTAATCTCTCTCTTCTAAGATCTTCCCAACTATTCTGTCTGGTGCTAGTCCATCTCAACCTTTCTTCTTTATTAACCCTTTTTATACAAGGTTTTCCACTACTTACGAGGCCATTTTAAAGTAATAGAAAAATATATTTTTTGTTAAAAGAGTGTCGCTATTTTATTGAAATTCGAAGTTAAATTCTAGATTAGACGTGGAACACCAGATCTGGTTAATGGCTGTTTCGATTTCTATGATAAACGGCCATCCTTGTCCAGCAAGTTCTGCATCAAGCTTTCGCATAATTGCTGTTTTTCTCCGCGAACAGCTCAAACATTGTCTTTGAAGGCTTGAATGGTTTGTGCATTATTGGTGTAGACTTTGCCCTTCACGTAGCTCCAAAGGAAAAAATATCCGTCTCAGATCGCACGATCTAGGTGGCCAACAATCAATTATTTATGTCTCTGGTTGACGAAATAACAGTTCCCTACAAAATGTTTGCATTTCCATGTTTTATATGCTCTGTTGCAGCGTATATCATTCCATTTTCTTAAATCCCATTGTTCTTACTTGCCAATTGTCAAAAAATTACAACTGTCAAACATAGACTGTTAAGAAATGCCGCTCAATTTAAAAAGAAGCCTCTTATTGTACAACTCGTTATTTGCCTATATGCTTTATATGATTTTTGATTCCTTGTTCTTCTTCATTCATCGTTTGATTTCTTTCCTTTTAGGATTCCTCTTAGTACTTTTCTTTTCCATATTTCAATTTGCTGTTAAGCACATTTCTTGAAACTCCATATCTTGCAAGTGTACAGCTCTGTTGCCCATATACCGGTTTTCTGCATTTTTTTGTGCGTTCCAGAGTAAGTGAAATTATCTGCTTTCTCCAGTTTATATTCTATCCTGCCTTGTACTTGCACAACTAAATGTTGTTCCTTATCTTCTTCATCATTTCTTCTGAATATCTCTCTGTACTTGGTTTTAGTTTCATTAATTTTTATTCGTTCAGTTCTGGCTGTTTGTTCTAGTTTTAGTAATTATGTATTAGTTCTCTTTTTGCCTTGTTTTCTTTTCTCACTTTGTTGTATGTCGAAGTATCATTTTAATCAGTTAGATGATTTTCGTTGGTATCTGTACCTCTTCCATAACTTCGAATACATATTTTTTGATTGACTGTGTCATACGCTTGTTGATAGTCAATATAGATTATATACCGATGGGGCCACAATTATATATAACAGCAATGAGATAACATGAACAAGAAAATAACACGAATTGCTTGAGTAAGAAAGAGATAAACATAGCAGCAAATATTCGAGTAGGCTTCACGCTGATTTTAATTATGACAGATGTCAACAAACATGCCTACTAAAATAATATTTTCGTATCGTCATCTCTTTCTTACTCAAGCATTCTATTTTGTTGTTCATGTTATCTCATTGCTGTTATATACTGATGGGGCCATAATTATATATAACAGCAATGAGATAACATGAACAAGCAAATAGAACGCTTGAGTAAGAAAGAGATGGCCATACAAAAAAAAATATATTAGTAGGCATGTTTAGTTGACAAATGTCATAATTAAATTAAGAGTCAAGCCTTCTCGAAATTTGCTATTATGTTTATCTCTTTCCTACTCAAGCAATACGTGTTATCTTCTTGTTCATGTTATCTTATTGCTGTTATATATAATTGTGACCCGATCGGTATAATTATGGCCCCATCGTATAATCGTTGTCCATAGAAACGCATCTGTATGTGTCGAAGTGTATGCATTTGACCAATTACCAATCTGTTTTTTTTTCTGAACTGCCCTGGTCTTCTTCTATATTTCTATTCGTGTTATCTGTTAATCTTTGTTTTATACATACAGGAAATATATTGTAAATCACGTCTACCTATACTGTTTCATTATTTTAGGTTTTTGTTTTGATTTAGTACTTTAATTCTTCAAATTATTATAAGGGTTTGAATTTCTTTGTGTTGTGTTGTTTCCACCCTTTTTGATTATTTTTCCAGAGGGGGTTTTCACCACGTTTAATATTCATTATTATTGTGTTTTTTGCCAGATCAGGTACTTTGACTTTCTTGTGTGTGGATGGTATTCCTCTTGTATGTCGCAATGTATTGTTTATTTGCATTTTCTGTTTTTTCCTATTTTCTTGTGTTTTATGGAAGGATTCCTTCCATATACTTAATATTTCTTCACTCTCCCCTGGCACACTTCCTTCTTTACCTTAAGAGAATATCGTGTTCTTACTGATATCCTGTTCTATCTTTTCCTCGTCTTGCTAAAAGTTATGACTGCCTTATTATTTCCATTTTCTCTAGTTGCTGTTTGATTTGCTTTCCTTTCTTATTTCTTCATACACGTTTAATTTTACTAGACCATTTCTTAGTATGTTAAAATCAGCGCCTCTGAAGCTACGTACATCAAGAATGCTATTCAATGTTTGTTTTCGATCAGTACATGATCTCTCAAAGTGTTTTACCTTTAACACACGTGTGTGTATATGTGAAAAGGTTCTATTTATTAATGGAGTCGAAACAATACTTGCGTGTTGCGAGCCTGGCGCTCTACCAATTGAGCCACCAAGGTGGTGTTCTTATGATAGGTATGTACAGTCGTGTTCAAAAATGTGTTGTACAAAGATAGTAGTAAATTTATTGGTGGTTGTGTTATTACTCAACAAAGACTTACACTGTATCATTAAGTTGGTAGATCTATATGTATTGCAATGAATTGCATATACGAAGATTAAGTTAATTTATTAATGCAAGACAAGGACTTGATATTATATTAAAAAAATCTGTAAACGGCTTTACCCAGAACTTTCCTAATCGACATTGTGACACTAACACCCGTATCATAGTCGTTCGCCAGCGAATCGCCGGCGACTCGCCGGAGTTTCGTTATGAATAGTATGTTGGCGGCACTGTACGTCTATATCAAATTCGAGGTGATCAGGTTAGGTTTTCAGTCAGTTTTGACAGAAACTGACACAAAATCTAACATGCTAACCTCGAATTTGACATAGAAGTACAGTGCCGCCAACATACTATTCATAACGAAACTCTGGCGAGTCGCCGGCGATCCGCTGGCGAACGACTATGAATACGGGCGTAAATAATGTTAAAAATCAAATTGAGTTAGGAGTAAAAATATCTTCACATTTCTAATAAATTAAATACATTTTCAAATAAAAAAACTGTATCCCGCTGGGGTTTGAACCCGCCCATCTGCAGAGCGATCGTAAGCGCATCTCCGCAGCGGATGTAACCGCAGCGAAATTCCAACTACGCTGCGGTGCCTCTTCGAGATAAGTCCGGCGCGCGCCTGTCTTGAACAGATCGTTGTTATTGTTGAAACATTTTTACTCTTTTGTGACATTATCCTGTATTGGTTGAGTCTTATTTTCGGAAATGTAAAGCCTGACCTATATGAACGTTATTACTTCCTGTTATTTCAAAATTAACCCAAAAATAAACAAAATTTTATTTTTGAAGGCGCTCACCCTTTATATATTTGTATAAAATTGTACCGGTTCCATGCGAGGTAGATATATAATATCAATGCAAAATATCGTTTTCCTCCGACAAACAGTATTTGAGCTATACTGCCAACAGACAGACAGACAGACAGACAGACAGACAGGCAGACAAACAGACAGATGACAGACACACAGACAGACAGACAGACAGACAGACAGACAGACAGACAGACAGACGGAATTAATAAAAACCACTTTTTCGTAATCTAGGGACCTTGAAACGTGAAAATCTGAAGAAATTTCGGAAGGTGATTTTTTCGTGATTACAATATTTTCTTCGTCGTTAGACGAAGGAAATAAAAAATTGATTAAAATATTTCACTATTAAATTTACAGGGATGAATTTTGGTATAATAATATGATATCAGATGTACGGGTATTAACATATATTTTGTAAAATAATGGAATAATTTGAATTCAGTTGAACAAAATAAGAGGCAAAAGGTTCTAAAATGATTTAAAGTTACCTGAAATTGAGTGGCAGGTTAATAGCAAATACTTATTTGAGAAATGTTATTCAATATAGCGGGTGTTACTAAATGTGATAATACAGAAAATATAAAGTGTTGAACTGTAAAGAATATGAAAAAAAGATATTACTAAGGATATTTTGTTTAGATGCACTTGAAAATGTTTGATAGAAAAACGTAATAATTTTGTAAAATGCTGAAATTTTGAAAATAAACCCTTTTCTAATATGATTTCTTAATCTATTTTGGTATATGAAAGGGTTTAATTATAATTAAATTGTCGAGAAGAGAATAGGTGTAAATTTTAAAACAAGAATAATATAATGAAGATATAGAGAAGATGTGTATGGTAGCAAAAATATCATTTAAAATACTACAGGTTATTGAAATAATTTCTGGAATAAATAATTACATCTTGTGAATTGAATAGCTTAAGCTGTATTTACTGAAAATAGGACACGGCAGAATTTTTGGAATAAAAGTCTTGGGAATCGGAAGTGATTTTCCATCTGATGGAGTTGAACTTTGCTGAACTTTTGTTGGAGTGACGTCTTGAGATTGGCAGTAGTTGAGGTGACGTCCTCTGGCTTCTGACAGATCGGGATTTGCATTATTTGGATTGTCAATATCTTATTTGGAAGGGAGAGTGTGTTCACTCCTGGAAGATTTTGTCGAGGTTCGTGTTGCTGAATTGTATGCTGATTGATAATTGAGAGGAGGCATTTCCGAGGATGTTTGTAGTTCTTGACAGTAGGATGAGCTTGAACTGAGGGTACTCTGTAGTTGGTACACGTTTGGAGATCTGAAAAGACGGATTAAGTTCTTTGAACGAGCTATAGGCGCAAGTATTTATTGAGCAAACTAAAATAAACAGTGAAAGAGTGCAGTGTGGTAATTAATAAAAGGACTACTTACCATTTTATGTTTATTAAATAACAGGTATTGTAGGAAGGAGGTATTTTCGAATGATATTCTATGTACTTGATTTTTCAGAAATAATAAACAGTCTTGATATTGCGTGAACCGATTTGTTTTGAGAGTAATCATGTTCTACTGAGCTAAAAATATTTGTTAACTCAATATTAACGATTTATATTAAAGGGTATAAGAAGTACTTGAATTCATCTTAATTGAGGATTTATCTAAAACTAAAATAGAATTCGTACAGTAAAATGTGACATATAAGGAATATCAAATAATTGTAATGTAAAATAATTACATATCCAACTCATATTGTAGTGTAGTTAATCAGTGCATAATTAAATGCCGCAACGTAAGGCTTTAATAATAATACAAGGTGAGGCTATTGCAGTATACTTTCAAAATATTTGTATCTAGAACAGTTTTTTGAAATTTGTGTAATTAATTTAAATTCACAAAGCACAAATGCTGTACATTTTAATGAAAACGACTGTACGTATCTTCTCTTCCCAGCTTGGCATTGTAGTCGCCTATTATGATCTTTATATCATACCGAAGTAGTTTAGGGTATACCTCCCCTGGCTCCTTAAAGAACATCACTTCTTCAATACTATTATCATCAGTTGCTGCATAAACGTTTATTATAGTTATAGTTATATTTTTTCCTCTAATTTGTATATATTTATGTGATTCAATATATTTTCTACTAAGAAATTCGACTCCACTTCTTCTATCTTCATTGCCAATGTTAAAATAGTGTAATTATGTAGTAGTAGTAGTAGTAGTAGTAGTAGTAGTAATATTTTTGGGGAGACTTATGTCTAGCAAGTTCATTCTGTAGAGGTTTTCATCAGCATTTTTTTATTTTTAAAAACCTCACCGGGATCGGGGATCGAACTATCGACCCTTAGATCAGTAGTCAGAATGCTTACCACTGAGCTATAGAGCCCGGCTAGTGTAATTATGTACTATGTTATATTTCCTTTCTATATTGTTTCCTGAAAGGTCAAAATCTATATAATTGGACAAATGAAAAAGCAAGTAAGTCTTTAGATCATTACTTTGGTTGCTGTTCTGTTGTAATTATTCGCAACTTTTTTGGAGACCGCATAACTTGATATCTTTCTCTTTTCACTCCAGTTGTATGTCTCTCTAAAACTAACTTCCAGTGCCCTGTTTTCATGATTTTTCTTCGCTTTTCTCATTGCGTACTCTTTCTGCCAGCGTATTTTGTATCTTCAATTCATTTTCCGTGTATTAATTCTCAATGATAGCTTTTCCATTGCCTAATAATCCTATAACTGTTTTTTCAATTTTTTTCAAAGCTGAAGGCTTTCTCTACTTTCATTGTCGTTCCTATGTCTTCTTCTATAGATCTTTCTAAATCTTCTGCCCTTTTAATGCACTGTTTTGTATCTGATCCTTTTATCACTTTTCTCCCTGCTTTAATTTTTTTCCTCTAGCTGATTTACTTGCCAATGTGTTCATTTTTCCCTGTTCCCATTCAGCTTTCCCTTTTTAACACCTGTTCCTTCAGGTTCCTTACTTTTTTATTATTTTTCTTAATTTGTTTGTTACTTACTTTAATATCTACGTTGAGCTCGTTTGTGATTTTTATTGAATATTTCAGCAATCAGTTCCTTTCTCTTGATCACTTTCCATATCACTGTACCCATTTCGTTTTTTTTTTGGACTTCTCTGTTTGTTTCTTCGCTTGAACCGTTAGAGTTAGGCACTATTTGGATCAAATTCAATAGCTTCCAGTTACTATTCGGCAGACACAGGATTATTTGTAAAGTAACAAAAAGGATTACTGTTGGTTTTATTAACACTAGCGTATTTAATTAACGAATGAGAAAATGTAGTTGTGGTGCAACATATTAATGGGTATAATAAAATGCATTTCATATTATATGCTGCAAAATCTATCGTTCTGTAAATGTCATATTTTAAGGTTTAAGCTAAGGAATTGTGCATTTTGAACTTTATTTCTTCGATTAGCTTCAGCTACTTTACCAAACTGCAGGCAGTTGTCAAAGGTCACTTCGCTACCTTGTAAAGGAGATGGCAACCTTATTACCTTGTTTGCAGTATTAATTTATAGTAAATTTATCATATACACGAAAAGTCATGTGTTACCATGATAGATGCATAAATCTATGCGTCGTGAAATGTAAAATTTCGAGTTAGCAAAGTGATATTTATCTGTTAAAACTGGAAGCAGGTAAAAAAATTGCGACTGCCGCCACGTACGGTTGCCTTCAAGATTTATTTCGTCCAGAGCTCTTTAGCTTTCTCACATCCGATGATGTAATTAAGTATCCTGATGCTTAGATGTAGAGTTATTAATTGCAGCTGTTATTAAGCTGCTTTTAATATGCCCATTACTTGCATTAGAAATAAATTCAAAATTTTTAGTCACACTTTCGGCCTTCATTCCCATTTAGAGAATAGTTCGTGACTTCATTAGCATTTTACTTATTGAAAAGTTCAGAATGAGGAAATGCATCTCAAATTTTACTAATAATATACTAACGATTTTAAGAAATTTAGCGTGCAGTTGTGGAGTAATCTAATGTTTTAGCTGTCTGCTTCAGATGTGTAATCCCGTATTCAGATTAATTGTTAGTATTTGGTGTTAAATCCATTTGTTTTTATGAACAGTAATTGGAAATTCGTTTAGTAATTCGAAATCTGGGAAGCTTAAATTAGTGCGTGGTTGTTATACAGGGTATCTCGCAACTCCCACTAAAGCTTCAGGTAACCTTTTTCTATTAAAATGAACATAAAACTGCAGCTTAGTTTTTCTCTACGGTATGGTTAGAAGGAACTATCAAGAAAACTTAAATAAAACGCATATTTAATCCATAGGAAATACATTTAAAATAAAAATTATTGAGTAATTTGTTTTAGTTATTCGTATTTCGTTTTTGAAATGGTATTAAAAGATAGGAAATTGTGTTAAAATTAAACATGACAATATGCATATTTATGGTAACCCGATATGAACAAAAATAAAAAATGGAAACAATCAATAAAAATTCTTAATGTCAAATTATGATTGTCAGTTGTGACATCAGATTTACTCCAGACTTTAATTTCACATGCGTTTGATTCGCTTCAACCATAATTTTCTTTGCAGCATGAAGTACGCGGCCTATACATATGCAGACATGGGTTTTAGGAAGCTGTCAAGAAAATTTTAATGAAGGTGCAAGGGTATACGCCATACGTCTCCCCAACAGAAGGCAGCCCTCTCATGCTGTGATAAGAGCTGCAGATCGAAGACTAAGAGAAACTGGAACCATTATTCCAGCTCATGATATGAATGGAGGTCGACCAAGAATAAGGAAACCCAACTTAGAAGAAAACGTTTTACAAATAGTGGCTGAAAATCGGGAACTAATATACGAAGTATTTCTAGAAATGTGAGTGTTTCTAAAACACGTGTACATAGGATTTTAAAAGATGATGTACTGTATCCTTATCACACAAAACGAGAGGTCAAAATATATTGCAGGAAGACGACCTTTTGCGAGTGGTTGGTAGAAGCCCATAGAAGAAATCCTTTGTTTATAAGCAATTTGTTATGGACGTACGAAGCTACATTTACTGGAAACGACGTCTTTAACTATCACAATGAACACGTTTGGGCCCATGCAGTTCACGAAAGCAACAACCAGGTACGTTTTTCAGTAAATGGATGGGCAGGAATAGATGGAGGCTAAACGCAAAAAATTATTTAGAATCTCGAATGATAACTTTCCGTACCTGCTGGAGGATAATCCTCTTGCACAACGGTGCGATATATGGGTGCAGCTCGATGGTGCACCATCACATTATGCAGGTGTTGATCGGCAATGGTTTAACCACCATTACCCTGACAAATGCATCGGTCGTGGAGCTTCTCGAGCTTGGTCAGCGAGAAGTCCATTCGAACTTTTCCGGCCTTTTTCCTGTGGGGGCATTTGAAGCATTTGGCTTATGTTACTCCTGTCCAAACTCGAAGAAAACTCGAGAAGACATTACCGATCGAATTCATGAACCAGCCACCACCATTAACCCCAGGATGTTGCAGCGTGTGCAAGATGCAATTATTGTTTGTGCACGCAAGTGCTACGAAGCTAATGGGGAGGGGGGGGGGGCAATTTGAAAATGTTTTACAATAATGTACAAAGAATTAATTTGCTCCTCCATTAAATTTTTAAATAAAAATGCTAGTTTGTGCATTATTTTTCTGTAAGATTTAATAACACTTTTTATGACATTTAAATTTTGTTTCTAAAACGGCCATCTTGTTAATTACATTCATTAAACAAACCTAACCTAACAGTGTTGTCAAAGTTAATTTGCTTTTAGTGCTTCGTATGAGGAAACTAGACACTGTAGAGGGTTTGTGTTGATAATTTTCAAGTTTTCATGCCTTAACGAAGCCTGCTATTTGAAGCTTTAGTGGGAGTACACCCTGTATAATATTATAATTGGCTCTTATTTTATATCGTTTTGTTGAATTACAAGTTAAAACGAAGTTTGGTTTTATTACTGATGGAAATAAAAAAACTTCAATGAAGATCATAGTACTACCTGAGATACTGAATGTTTGAACAATTGGTAATGTATCTTGCACATGTTCTATAAAATAATTTCCAATTTTGTATCAACAAGAGTATGTAGTAAAATAAATTTCTAGGTATTTCTGACCATCTGTAAAAAATATACAAAAAAGATCTGCACAGGAAAATGCAAATACATTCGGACGTGATTTTAAATACAATTACTTAAATTTTGTACAGTGTTAGGTCGGAATGCCAAGTATCTAACTAAAAATTCAAATGTGTTCTTGAAAAAATATGTTTCTTTTAAAACATTTTAATGTACCTTCGCACAATGTTGATTAATATTAGAATATATTATTAGACCACAAAAAAGTGTGTCTGTTTTCATGTAAATTTTAACTTTTTTATCTTACAACTATAATTACACTCTAGAAAAGTTACATCGCACAGTTATAAAACTTAAAAACGCTGTGGGAATTTTGTAAAGAATTCCAAATATGGAGATTGTTTTACAATTTTACTTAACCTTCAATTAATGTAAAATTTTAAAGTTACATTTGTTTTAGCTGCTCAAACAATTAACGGTATGTACCCAGCCTGCATGAGATTAATTCTGCCACATTATATAAATATTATCTATCTATCACTGCTTCATGCTGTTGGTATTATTTACTTACACATTCAATTATCTTATAATGAGAACGCTATTTACTATTTGTTGCTTTTATGGGAAACCAAGTAAGAATCGTTTAATTATCTATAGTGCTGCTAAGCAGAATTTAACCTTTCTTTGGAGAGTGATAAATGCTTAAACTATGACGCAATCACGTTTAATTATAAATCAAGCAATAAAGCTCAGATTAATAACTCACTTAATTGTCTTCAATATGGTGTTTAACACATGTTTTAAGCTAATTTGGACATATTTGACCTTGTCTACGCCTTCATACGCGCTTTCAGACGAGGATGATGTTGACAGGGAGTATATGTGCTAATGAAGTTCTTTTCTTCATTTCGACTCGTCTTGTAGCACATCTTAAGAACCGCGAAATGATAATTCCAAATTTATTGCAGAGACTATAGTTGTCGCTGATTTAAAAACTGGCAATGAACGCACTTGGAAAAAAATAATTGTTCTTACGTTACTAGCCTCACATGGAACATATTTAATGATAGACTGTTTAAATTTATTGAAAATAATTAGATTGGAAAATGCGTTATCGAATATTTGTTTGTAAAATAATCAGTAGAGATATAACAAGTGCTTACCGTACAAACCACCTTTCTTCAGTGTCGGAGTTTTCTTTGTAGGTCTACACGAATGCTTTTGTTAAAACATTTATTGCAAATATTTCAATGGGAAATCTCTTATACACAGTACCGGGTCCCTAGATGACAAAAAACAGGTTTTCTCAATTCAGTCCGTTTGTCTGCCTGCCTGCCTGCCTGCTTGTTTATCTGTCTGTCTCTCTGTCTTCCTGTCTGTCTGTTTGCTTGTCTGTCTCTCCGTCAGTCCGTCTTGGTCTCTGCCTGTTGTTGGTATTAATCCAAAACAATTTATTGGAGGAAGACGACATTTGGGATGCGGATTGTGTGCCTTCCTAGCATGAAACCGAGAAAATTTCACTAAAATACTCGTATATTGAATTACCTTAAAAACATACTTGAATGAAGTTATAGTATCCTGTACCACAATCATATTTCAGTCTCGAAGCATTTGCAACTGTCGACCACGTGACTTACCTCTGAAGACGTGCAATAATTTTGTAACCTTTATGATAAATTCCAAAAGATTACTCGAAGTAGAATATGTTAAATATGAATAAATGGCTACATCTAATGTGTTAGCATTTAGGCTTTCGAAAGGGAATGTATTATCCTCAATGTCAGAATTAGTATCTTCAAAGCTTTTCAGCACTTCCCTTAACTACTATCTACTGATCGTCCTCAAAATGAGCAAGACAAAGACGGACATCCTTTGTCGCTTTCCAAATTTTCCTAACGTAATTTTGTAATATTCCGCCCTTCTGCTATTATGGGCGTTGAATTAATTAATCACCATCGGGTAGCTCTCTCAGTCGGAGTTAATTTGGTTCAGACAGATATGCACTATAAGACCAGCAAACAAACACCAGGATAATTTTAGACAGTTTAATTATATTGCAATGTATTTACAAATATAGTAAAATGTATTTTAAAATAAAGTGGGGGTAGTTATACAAGACATCCTGTTGCGAACACCTAGCGTCACTGCAACCCGTCATACATCCGTGCGTTGGTGGCCCTACAGTTCGAGCCTTGGAAAATCGACGGGACACCACTGGTCATAAAATCGGGGGCGTCGAAGTTGATCCCGGTGGTGCCAGCTTTTAAGCTTGAATCTAGGTCCCAATGTCAAAGGCACGTGTAACTGCAAATATAGGTTAATTCGGTTATGTCAGGATTAATTACTTACAACACCGGGTCGTGCGGGAGATTTTCCCGGTGCAGTTGGTGCTGTGTTCGTGCGGGGTGTTATAGAATGAAAAGTCGACGGTGGATTCCACTTAGGGCTTAGTTTCGAGTCGACAGCGGACGTTTGGAAAACGTCGCCAGGGTGCTTGCCCTCCGGAGATGCTGTAGGAACTTGGTTGAACGGTGAGTAAATCTCTGTAGTCAACAAATATTAAAAGCGAATTTAAACGGCCTCTGAAATTGGCGACGTGCCGGGCCACAATAATATGTAAGCTGATACGACCGGGTCGGATATAATTACGCTATTTGGCTGGCTTAATTATTACGAGAGAGACATGTGAAACGGCCTTGTGAACAAGTCGTCGCCTCTAACACGTCTTCCAGGAAATTGTTACAACTATTTGTTAACGGAGTTTGAGCTAAAAAATTTAGGCTGAATTCAGGTTATAATATTAACGGGGCAAACTAGCAAAGCGGTCCTCTGGGGAGGTCGTCGCCTCCAAGAACTGGCTTTCAGGAGGAGGAATTATTCGAGTTTTAGCTAGGAAACACGGCCTCCTAGTTTGGAGTCTTCGGTTCGACTTAGCTACAGGAAAACTCCGGATGCAGGATTTCAAAGTGTGAGGGAAGAATTCTCTATTAATCGGACGGGACGGACAGGATTGGGGATGATCTGGATGAATGCTGGAAGGAATTCTGGAGGGAATTCCGGAGGAAATCTCGGAAATAAATGCGAATGAATGCCTCGTGAATCGGCCGCGAAGCAGCTTTTATGTCCCCTCTTCGTGCTTCGGATAACTTAGCAACCACTTCGGACATTATGAGTGGGAGAACGGTACAAACGTGGACGTGCACCTCTTCAATGACGTATTTTTATAGCTGGTCGGCGTTCTAAAGATTCAAACTTTCATAAGAAACGTAGAAATCGCTATTGCCAAACAAGTCGTCGCAAATATTTTTCTAAAACTGTAATCGACAGGTATATCGGTGTTACTGCCTGAACCAGAAGATATTTTCATATTAGTGAAATTGTATTCCAAATTTATAATTTATATTTTCATATTGTTCGGTCTTTCGTCTTTTTTTTTAAATATTCATAATCGTAGATCTACTCAACCGCAAATAAATAGTTTATAATATAGCTATTTAAGTAACAAGGAATGTAAGGACCTATCAACATTTGAGGCAGGCAAGCACAAGCTAAGGCGAAGCCGAGGACTGTTGTCTGCCGAAAATGTTAATAGGCGATATATATTCCGAGTTATCTTATTAGATTTTCCCGCTGCTTATCGAAATTTTCCCAGATTTACTTAAAAATTGTTTGGTTTCTCATTTGTCACCAGGATTAAGGTTGATTTCAATCCCTTTCGTGAGTATTGTTACCTGTGAGTGTCACATGTAACATAAACACTTGCAATTATAAACAAAACGTTTAAGTCTGCATCTTGCGTTGTTAATCATATTACTCTACGAAGTTGACATTAATAATAAGTTCCGTTGTCAAGGGAAAGCAGCAAACAAATATTATCACCAACTTACACGCTTTGTTACTAAGGCTGTATCACAGACTTATATGATCGACAGCGGGAAATAGTATATTATGATACTAGTGCTTAAGTACGTAATTAAGAGCACGACGCGAAGCGAGTGCTACAAACGTCACTTTTGACACGATCGTAGAAAAAATTATTTATGGTATGCTAACAAATCGATACGACTTATATGAGTGTTAATTAAATACATACTTACCCTAAATATATTACAAAATCCACTAAGTATTTCAGAAAACGTTAATTTTGGAGCATCCTTCCTACACTGGTTGAAAAATTTTTGAATTTAAATTTTATAACTCTCTTGGATTATTCTTGGCAGATTCGACTTCTGTTTGTTTGCACTGGAGTACTCAATTATTTCACATAAAATGAAAAATATGTAAGTAAATAGGTACTAGCTGTTACTGACATATCTTGTCACATTATCAGGTTTGGAAACATTATTAAAAGTTAGGTTTGCTACAAGTGAATCAAGAGGCATTTTATCCATAAGGAGAAAACTTTACCTCACTAGGCAAAGCCGAGTGAGGCAATTTCCCCGAATGGATAAAATCTCTTTTTCGACTACCATTTCCTAAAGGCTGCCATTATTGACACTTTTCATTTGTCAAAAGCATGTTGTTATTGCATGCTATGCAATAAAAATATTATTCCACACATCTGTCACTTTATTGCACATTTCTGTCAAAACTGTGTATTAAATGTGGTAAATGTGGTGAGTTTTCAAATTAAAACAATGAAAGCGTACACAACATGATCTTTCATATTGAAAGGACGTTGACGTTTTGTAATCTCTTTTAGCATACATACACTCAGTACCAAAAAAGGTGACACACGTGATTGTTCACCTAACCTTTTTTTAAACCAGTGGGCCGATTTAAAATTTTTGTTTATTTTGTGGTAGGTAATTCCTTTGTCTTTAAAAAAAATAATAATAAAGAGGCGGAAATTTTTTAAAGCCTCCCGGATGGTAGTGGAAAAACTCGAACCATGTTTTTTTCTTAATTTTTGACTCACCCTGTGCGTTAATGAGGTAATGGTATAGGATGTGCTTACCCTGTATATTAAAGACGCTTCTTTTAAGAGCATTTTGCTGTTTTCTTCAGTGATTCAGTAATTGTGTGGCATATAATTTTTTTCCAATACCTACACTTAGTTATATAAATAAACTTTAAAAATGAATAAATAATTTCTAATAAATATCATGTTACCTGTTTTTGGACTAGTTACCGCAGTAGCGCATATGTATTTTGTTAGGTGCTATGGATTAAGGACTATTTTATTCACTAGTGAATCAAGTAGAATTTTAACCATACTCATCGTTAAAGTTAAAATGTTACTATATTATAGATATTTTTGTTGATAAAATACAGATTTACAAGTAGGTATTGAAAAAAAGAGTGAAGAAACTAGCAGCCCGGGCGCAAACCGCCCCTAGTCCCATTCGACCACGCAGAAACGTATCGGATTTGCTCTCGCGGCTCGATTATATACGAGGAGCTAATCGTTTCCCATTTTTATCTCTTCTATAACATTTACCATGTATCTGTCAGGTCCCATTTTCTTCAAAAGCAAATTCTGAGCTAAGTGTAAATTAATACTTTTATCTAATAATCAGTTAAAGCAAAAGTAAACAAAATTTTATTACATCCTGTTACAACAAAGGAATTATTAAATTCACCCCAAAAATTTTAAATTGAGTTTTCAACAGATCTTCAAGTTTTAGAGTCTTCTGAACCCAAAAAACGTGTTTTTGTTTATTGGTCTGTCTGTGTCTGTCTGTAAACAAAATAACTCAAAAACGAAAAGGGTTATGGCGTTGAGACTTCATATATAAATATTTTGTACGATCTAGATGCGACAGAAGGCTTTTGAAGAAAATCGCGTAACCGGAAGTATGGTGTTTACTCTTGTGATTTTCCAGTTTTTTTTTCGCTTTTTTCAAAAACGGCCCTAACAATTTTTTTTCAAACTTGTCCTTTTTATTACATTTTTAATGTGTATTGCGTCGTGCTGTTAAACTCGTCGCATGTGCTTTAGAGGCGTCCTTATACACTAGTATCATAATATACTATTTGAATTCTTACGTTGCTTTGACTTTCTAATTTACGACACTTTATTTCCTCTGCAACAGTTCTATTTAGAGATAAGTTAAATACTTTAAGTTTTTTCGTACAGGTAGCTTCATATAACATGCTAAACTTCTAATAAGTAGTACGCCACTGCAACTTGTCACATTTAGTTTTGTAAACGTGTTACCCACTGTGCTAAATGAGTTGTCTGCCTTACATGATCACGTAATACTTAATCTTTTTCAATGTCTCTGTATTCTGCAATTGTTCCAATGATCTGTTTTAACACAAGGGTATGTTCGTGGGTGCTGTATAGTAATCTGTATTCCCTCTACGAATTAGTTTGCTTTCATTTCATTGTAAACATTCTCCCATATAAGTTTCCTGTCACTCTGTGGTGCGATACTCATCTGTAATTTCGATGTTCTCTATTGTTTCCATTTTTATGGATTAGTAGTATTACTGACACCTTTCAATTATTACGTATTCATTTTCTGTTCAGTATATGTTGTTTTCTATGGAATAATACTGTCATGCTCTGTCGTATCTTTCTAGTTTGATTTCTTTTCTAGGATCGTTTAGTTCTTCTTATGTTATGTCTTTTTCGATATTTTCTTTTCTTTTGTGCTATGTTAGTCCATTCTTTCTATATTTTTTATCCATGTACACTTTTCTATTTCTTTCCGCTCTAGAGAGATTTTTAAAAAGTCTTATGCGTGTGTTCATAATTTTCTCAGGTTTTTGTATTTAATAATCAATCTCAGTCTCATTTCTCTCTTTTTCTTTTTGATATTTTAAAAATCTTTTGATGTCCTAGTAGTAGTAGTAGTAGCAGTAGTAGTATTTGTAGGGAGACCGAAGTCTAGCAAGTAGGTCACCATAGGCTCTTTTTGCCAACCCCATGCCATCCCCTCAACCACCTTCATTATCGTCCTATTCGATGGGCTCTTCTTCCTGCTTAAACCTTCCTGATTTTCTAATGAAGATCAGAATATCGGCCCAGGATAGGAAGTTCAACTCTTCCATTCGAAGCGTAGGTGCTCCAAAGGTTCTATACCACAGTCGCTGCTACCCCTGCATTCTCCCAAGTAGTGAAAGGACGTTTCCTCGTGCCTCCCACATCTTGGGCAAATGAGATCTGCCTCTACTCCTATCAGTGTTAGGTGTCTCTTTAGTTTACAGTTTTCTGTCAAGAACCCTATCAAAAGATTTGTGGTTCTTCGGTTCCCTCCCATTAGCCAGACCGATTTATTTGAATCAAATCCCCCTATGTGGTACTTTGCCTGACGACAGCCCCTGCATCCTTTCCACTTTTCTTCGCTGGTCTTGTAGTGCCACCCTCTTAGGGCTGCTGAGACCTGCTGCCTTGTTATACCCAGAAGGGGTTCCGGTCCAAAACCAGTTTGCCCGGTTCCGAGTTTGGCTAGTTTGTCCGCCTTCTCGTTGCCTTGGACCCCTGTGTGTCCCGGGACCCAGATGGGCTCGACGTCCTTTTCCCTTGCCAATTCGGCTAAAGCATCTCCACATTCCTGGACAAGAGCTGATCTTGTTCTGGCCGAGAAGATTGCTTTTAGTGCCGCTTGGCTATCAGAGAAAATATAAATTTTTTGCTCTGGGGATATCCTGACCTTGTTCCTTGTTGCCACCGATAGGATGGCATAAACTTCTGCTTGGAATACCGTGGTGAATCTTCCTAAAGCATAGCTTTCTTGTACCCCTCGGCCTTCCATATAAATTCCTGCTCCAGGGGATTGCCCTTCCGCCACTCGAGAACCATCCGTGTAGCATATCAAGGCATTCAACTGGAGCTTAACCCTTCTTTGCTCCCACTGTTCCCTTGTTGGGATAGTGAGAGAGTATCTTTTTTCTAACCTTCGCCGGTCCTCTGCTTCGGTTACCCTGTAGGCTGATATAGGTATTTCTCTAGCAGCCATGTTGGCGATCCTAGCATGGCCTCTCTCTTTATCTAAGTATCGAGGCCCTGGTGTCCCAATATTACCTCAAGCGCGGCTGTTGGGGTTGTCCTCATTGCGCCTGTAATTCGGAGACAGGCTAGTCGTTGGACCTTTGCCAATCTTACGGAAATACTGTTGCGCTCTACCCTAGGCCACCAACCACTGAGCCATATTGAACTCTTGGCCTTACTACCAATGTGTAGAGCCAGTGCAGAATCTTGGGGTTTATCTCCCAGTTCCTGCCTATTGCCCTGCGCAACTGTCATAAGGTCGCTGTCGACTTCTTCACCGTTCTGTCGACATGTGGCCTCCAACTTAGTTTGCTGTCGAGGATTACCCCCAAGTACTTGACCTCTTACACTAATGCAAGTGGTCATCCGTACATTATGGGTATCCTCAGACCCTAAAGTTTTCGTCTTTTTGTGAAGAGAGTGATCTCAGTCTTTAGTGGGTTTACCGACAGACCTTTCTCTTCACACCATATTTCAATAATGCTGCAGGCTACCTGCATTCTATCGCAGACGACGTTTAGGAACCTACCAGTAACAAGTACCAGTCCATCATCTGCGTATGCTTGTGCATAGAAGCCATCTGCCGTTAGGCATCCCAGTAGACCGTCCATTATAAAACACCATAACTGAGGTGAGAGGCAACTGCCTTGCGGGCAACCTCCCGTCGCCCTGGCCGTCCCTGAACAGTCCCCTAGGTTTGCCGTCACGGTTCTTGGCTCCAGTGCCGTTCTCAGCCAACTAACCAGAACGGGAGGGATTTTTCTGGCCTGTAAGGCTTGACATATTGTAGCCGTTCTTGCCTTGTCAAATGCGCCTTCAATGTCAAAAAGTGCTGCAAGAGCCACTTCCCTATAGTGTAGTGCCCTTTCGACCTTTTGCACGACAGCGTGGAGTGCAGTTTAGGTCAATCTTCCACGTCTGTATGCGTGCTGGTTCCTGTGGAATGGGTGTGTTGTTATTACCCTTTCCATTAGATGCCTATCAATGATCCTTTCCAAGGTCTTTAAAAGAAACAATGTAAGACTAATGGGCCTAAATAATTTGGCAGTTGTGTAGTCCTCTCTTCCCGTCTTGGTAATAAAGACCACTCTGGCTGTCTTCCACTGTTGTGGGATCCATCCCATTGCTACGCTAGCCCTATTATACCCTTACTATATTTGGAAGGATATCCAGGCCTTTCTGTTACAATGCTGGGAAGATCCCATCTGGCCCCGGCGACTTAAAGGGATCGAACTCCTATTCTGCTCATGTGACTGCACCTTCCGTTATAATCCCCTCATCGAACTGCCAGTTCTCTATAGGCACTTGTTCCTGTTTTGCTATGGGTGCTATTTGGATGGAGCCGTCTCCTGGAAAGTGGACTTCCAGGAGGTGTTATAAAGACTCCTCTCTTGATGTTGTCCACATCCATCGACCTTTTTTACTGTTTGACTTGTTTCGCGGCTTAAGATTTTCATCAGTCTAGTAGAGTCTGATACTGAGATTAACTCCGCACAGTATTTCTGCCAGATGGATCTTTTGCTGCGCCTTAACTCATTTTTAAACCTATTTCTGGCCATTTCGAAAGTGTTCCATGAGGAGTGTGTCCCTTCTCTGACAGCACGATTAAAGATTCGCCTGTATTCCTTGAGCAGATCGGCTAGAGTGTTGGTCCACCATGGTACCCTACGAACTCGAGCCTCCCCGAGAGGACAAACGTCCTCATAAGCTGAGACAATTTTACTTGCCAGTTGCTCTTCATCTTTACTTAATTGTTCCTTTGTGCCTATACCTCCCTCTGGTTGATCACCTTGGCGAACGATAACTTTCCCCCTGGGGTTCCGGTAGGGAATTTCCAGAGGCTTGTCGGAATTCATTTCCATTCTGATCATACGATGATCAGATGTCACGATATCCGACGCCACTTCCAGTTTTCAATATTGAACGAAAAACACCTAGAGGCCACTGTAATTTCAATTACCTCCTTTCGGATGCTATTGACGAAAGTGGGCTCTGTACCTTTGTTCATTATCTCAAGATCCGTAGACGCTAAATATTCTAGTTGGGTTTCGCCCGAGGGTTAATGTCTGAGCTCCCCCACACGGAATGATGTGCATTGGCGTCACATCCGACTATTAGCGGAAGACCTATATGTCTTGCAAATGATATTAAGCGTTCGAATTTCTCCGTAAGTATACCCGCGTCATCCGAGGGAAAATACGCGCTTCATACTACTACCTTATGGTTTCTACCACCTACCTGATGCTCCAGAACCACTGCAGTGAGGGCCTTGGTTCCCAGCTGCAGTAGTGGTACCATGCTGAGATCCCAGGAAACCATAATACAGGTCCTGGGTCGATCATCCACTTTCTTTCCAACCACTACATCGTAGTTGGCCATCCTCAGTCCCCTGACCTTATTCCTGTAAATATACGGTTTTTGAATAAGGACTATTTCTCTCCTAGCAGTTAGGGCGCTCATCAGCTCTGCCGTAGCGCCCCAACTGTGCTGAAGATTGCTCTGACTTACTCTCAGTAAATCCATTATCGGGAGTTAACGGTGCCGGGTCTGTGGTCCATTCAGTTGTCCTTGTTGGCCTGCTTTAACACGCCGGCCTCAGAGGAGTCCTGGCCGACTATTCCACTCCACGTTGGCACCCTTCGCACTGCGAGAGTTACCAACTGGTAGTAGAGCTGCCACCCAGACTCCTCGATCTTTTTTTCATTGCCTCTGGGGAGTGTCATCGCTCCTTGGTCTCTTAGTGGTCGGTCGGGTACCTGAAGGACCTGGTTAGCCTTCCGTTACCTTGACTCTTCCCATGGGGTGCGTGATGAGTTCTATGGGTTTGCGTACAGCAGCCCTTTTTGCTCGCCTCCCCTCCGGACCCCTTGTTTTTCCCGAGGGCTGTCTCTGCAGCTTACGAGGCCCCTAGGTTGCTGATTCATCCGTATTATGTGGCCATACCATTTCAGCTGCTTTCTTTCTATTTTCGTTGTTATTGTTTCTTGTTGAGTCATTTGTTGTATTTTTCGTTTCGATTTCTATCCACTTTGTTTCTCCCGCTATCTCTCTGAGAAATTTCATTTCTGCCACATTAATTTTCACTTCTTGCTTATCTTGTAATGACCACATTCTACTCGCCTGTGTAAGAACTGGTATTACCACTGTGTTGTACACTCTTATTTTAGTTTTCTTGTCTATTTCTCGTTTTCCGAAAATTGTCTTATTTAACGCGTAATAGATTTTTACACTTTTATTTAGCCTATTGTTTATATCCCCATTTATCTTCCCATCTTCTCTTATTCCACTTCCTAAATATTCGTATGCAGTTACACTTTGTAGTTTTTCTTCATTAATGTATATTTCTCTATTTTCTTCTTTGTTCTTATTATTTATGATCATTGTTTTACATTTCTTTATATTAATTTCCATTCCTAGCTTTTCTGTTTCTTCGCTCCATATTTCCTTCAACTGCTTAATCTTTTTGTGGTTATCTGCTATTAGCACTATATCGTCTGCATATAGTAGGCAGTCAGTTTTTATTGGTATTAGATTATTAAAGCCTACCACTGTCTGGTTTTGTTTGGTTCTTGTCCTTGTATTTTTTAACAATCTGTCTATAGTTACTGTAAAGAGTAGCGGGCTTAAACTATCCTTGTTTTATTCCTACCTCCACCTTGAAATTGTCTGATTCCTCTCCATTTAGTTTAACTATTCCATTTACTGTTTTATATATACTTCTTATCACCCTTACTAATTTCTTTGGTACTTTTAGTAGTTTTAGGCAATCCCGTATTATATTCTTCTGTATTGAGTCGAAGACTGCTTTTAGGTCAATGAATGTAACGAATATTTCTTCTCCTTTTTCTTCTCTCTTTTCTATTATAATTCTTAAAATGTGTATATTATCATGTGTTTGTCTTCCTGTCCTAAAAGCTGCCTATTCTTCTTCCAGTCTGTTGTCAATATATTTTCTCAATCTTCTTTCTATTATTTTGGTGTATAACTTAAAGGTGATGGAGGATAGGCATATAGCTCTATAGTTCTCACAATCCGCATAATCCCCTTTCTTGTAAAATGGTATGATTATGTTATTTTGCCATTCTTCTAGGATTTCTTCTGTCCCCCACGTTTTCTTGAATATGTTTAGTAAACATTCTCTTCCTTTTTTTCCTAGGAACTTTATCATCTATGGTTCTATTTCGTTTTGTCCGCTTGCCTTTCCTAGTGTGATACCTTTCATTGCTAGGTCTAGTTCTTCTGTGTTTATATCTTCTGCAATTTCTTTTCCTTCGTTTATTTTCTCGTCTTCTACTGTATTTCCAGTGGTATCCCTTCCATTTGCTCTTTTTTCCATGCCCATATTTCTAGTATGCCTTTTATATCCGACTTTACTTCATTGTTCTTTATTATTTTATTTTTGTTTTCTTTCATACTTCTTACAGCATTCCAGCATTTCCTGTTATTTTCTTGATATGTTTGTTCGAGTTATTTACCCAGATTTTTATCTCTGCTTCTCATACTACTTCCCTTGCTATATTTTTTTACTTATATATTTTTGTCTGTCTACCTCTTGTTTTGCTCTCTATATCTTTTCCATGCCATTTTTGGTTTTTGATTGATTTTTTCACTTCTTCATCCCACCATACTGTTTTCTTTTCTTAGTTTTTGTGTATTTTTGTCTTACAAGTTTTCTTTGCTATTATATGTGCTGTTTCGTTAAAAGACTTCCACCTTTTTTATAGTGTCCAATATTCTTCCACTTGTTCCTGTTTACTTAATTTATTGTTTATTTTTTCTTAATATTCAGTTCTTGTTTTCTCATTTCTTAGTCTATGTATTTGCATTATTTCCTATTGTTTTGGTTTTTCCCATGTTAGCTCTACGTCCTTTATTAATGCTGTTACTAATCTGTGTTGGGTATCCATTTCCGCTTCTGGTATTGTTTTAATCTGGTTTATTTTATTGTCCATTTCTTGTGTATATACTATATAATCATTAATCAACTATACTTCTAGCATATCTCTCTTCTGCTATGAATGTATATCTATCCTCTAGCAGTTGTTTCCACCAAGTGTTTCCTATTTTTAAATCATTTAGTTGTCAAAAATCTTTTGTTTTCTTTCCATTTTTATTTATTCTTTCTTCTTCATATTTTCCCATGCAACCCATACCTTTATTTTCGTCATTTCCAATTCTTGCGTTGCAGTCGCCCATAATCACTACGTGGTCATTTCCTTCTCTAATTTTATCTAACAGTATTTATAAATCGGAGTAGAAATCTAAAACCTCTTGTTTTTCTGCTTCCTCTATTGGTGCATATACACGGTGAGCCAAGAAAACCGATACAAAATTTAAGTACTCCTATTTCAAATACCAATTAGTGAATTCGAATATTTCTTCAAAAAACGAAATTCTTACACTATGGAGAATAAAAATATATCTCATTTACAATAATACAAAGTTTCAATTCGATTTTATTTTACTTTAATAAAGGTCATGCAAAAACGGGAGTTTTTAATAAAGTAGCTTCGCATTAATGTAAAATTAAATTTGCAACAGAATTAGTAGGCAATGACTTTTGTTTTATTTGTTTGGTCAATGTCAGTTTGTATCTGCCATTTTAGTTTTAATTTGCTTTAATTGAAGTCCTGAAGAAAATGGTACGCTTAACTAAAGGGGCAAATCGCTTTTGCGATTTGGCACTGGCGAAGATGATTACAAATGATTGTTGATAAAAATGGTGGTATTATGGAACCATATTTTTAAATACTATATTTAATAACTATTTAGATAAGTTTTGTTGTTAGTATTGAATTGCCGCAAGTTTGAGATAATAAACTTTTCCAAAAAACATTATTTTTTGTATAACTTTGTTTAACCCCTCACACCTTTGTAGTAAAAGTGCTTCACTTCTGTCTATAAACATTGAGCTTTTCGATGATATAATAGTCATTTGAAAATATGAGCGCTGTTTTTGGCCCACTGTGTACTTGAATCATACTTATTTTTCCATGTAGTTCTATTTCCAGTGCTATAATTCTCGGACTTATTCCTTCAAATTTACTTATTGTATTATCTAGTTCTTCAGATACAATTACACCTACCCTCTCTTTTGTTCTTTGTTTTTCATGTCTTCCTGAGTAGTATAAGTTATATTTATTAATTAGCGCCTTATTATAAATGTACAAAATATTATTATTGAAATGCGATGATAATTTACAAAGAGTAAAAAACTTGATCAACTCAAGAAAACCAAACCCAAATTTATATGAAAAACAAATTTTACAGTTAAAACATAGTTGTATTTAGTTGTAATAAATGAAAGAAACGGTAATACATAATAGAAAACGAGGGAACTAATAACTAATAATGTGACTTTTATACTTATGTAAATTAATAAAAGATTCTACACAATTCCATAATAACAAGAGTATTTCTGCTCCAAATTCCAGCTTCAGTGATATTATATAAACTCGTACTTCCTATATCTCAAATGCCATCGACGCCCACACCGGAAACGTTTATGTAACATAACAACCGTGACACTGAACTTGAAACATTCATATTAATTCAGCAGCTGCAAAACTTTCTCTCGAGCTCACTCTACTAGTGCGAAAATGGGGTCATGTACCACGCAAAAATTGCAGAAATGTTGTGAATTACTAGCACAGTTTTATAACGTCGCTTCTTCATTCGGAGGACAGTCCGCCTGATAGAAATTGCTTTCACTTCGTAGTATAAGGAAAGACCTAAAATACCAACTTAGGCGCTTTTGTTTTCCTGGTCGTTGTAACAGCAATTCCATGGGTTGGGCAATTTTTGTAAAAGTTGACATTTACATATAATTTTGGGAATAAATATTTCTACATTTTTTGCTTATTTTATAATACCGGCAATTAATAGATGTGATTTGCGTAACAATTAATCACTTTTGGCAACTAAGGATGCTGACTAATTGTTGCAATGGCTGTGAACACGCAAGACCCAATTATCATGAGATGCTTGTTATTCGATGCCCGTCGGTGCTATTGGCTATTCTTATGTTAAATCCGATGCTACCTGTAATTACAGCAACTGGCATTTAGATGCAAGTAATTACGCAAATGCGAAATAAAACAAGAGGCTAACAAAAAAATGCATATTTGTATTTACACCATTACGCTGATATATACATTTTATGGAGAAACCCATTGTAACAGATTAATTGTTAGAATCTTAGGAATTATCAAATTCGAGACTCCTTAGCGGGAAAGGGAGGTTTGTGGCCTGTAACCGTTTTCGTCAGCGACGAAGTTGACGGTGATTTTCTTTCCACTAATGTCGGTGTAGGAATAGCTTCCATGGACTTGCATGGCGGCATTTTCAGAGTTGGGGTTGTCCAATTTTCCTTCTTCCTGGTGGGCGATGCCGTTGCTGGTTTCGAAGGCGAAGTTGTAACCATCTACGCCGATGTTGTCGTTGTCGTACCTCAGGATGGTGGCATCAGCGTCTGGTCCTCCCTTTTGGGGACGAGCGAGAGCGATGGCGATGAGGGGCAACAAAACAATGAACTGTAAAAGAAAAATATATAATTAGTATGTTTAGTATTAACATATTTAGGATCTGAAAATGTTAAGGTGATAGGAATAATAATAAATAATATCCTTGCGTGTTTAGAAACAGGTTGGACTGTGCTCGTTTATTAGATTGTAAACCGGCACTAAAATGTTGTGTGTCACTTTCGATGGATGTACTTTTGATTTTAAATCATGGAACGGCAAAAATATATTGCGTAACGGCCATGTATCAATGCAACGCATCGTAAACAGACGACAGAGAAACCGGTGAAGCAATGTTTAGCCAAAAGTAATTGGTTGTGCAAACAACACTCACCGTCTTCATGTTGATGATTGTTTAGCTTGATGTGAAGCACTGGAATACTACAACTTTTCAGTTAACGCCGCTTTTATATATACCTAAGAGGGAGAGCTTTTTACAAAATCCCCGTTCTCATCCAGCGTTGTCATTCAATATTTAGATTGATTTGCATATTATGAACAATTCTTTAATTGGCTCCAAGCGAGATTCTCCCCGCAGGCATTATTTGACTTTTTGGTCGACATATTGCAATATTTATAGTTATTTAAATGCCTAGTAAGTTTATCAAGGCAATTTGTAATAGAAGAAGTTTTATACCTACGCCTCCATACTCCTGGGTTTCTGCACATCTTTACTTTCTGTGGTTTAAACCCATGAGTTTAGCCGTTTGTGTAACCACGTAAGTCATTTATTTCTGCATTGTTTCGTTGTTGAATTTTGATTATTTCAAATTTAGTTATACATTAACAAATTGTTATAAATAAATTGGTAGCATTTTAACTTAGTACGTCATTGTTATGTAATATTTAAAATAATTGTCTGGAAGATGTACACAAAATTGCGCCGCAAGAAACAATTAGCAAATAATTGCGATGGGAAATTAATCAATTTAGCAAAATTTAATTATAAGCGCCGCTTGGATTGTAAAACGTAATTTGTTTTATAATGATACTATAATAATTGCGCAAACCTCTAAATGTATATTTTTCGCTTAGTTGCTATTTTCTGGAATTTGGCTCTTCTGCTTTTTCTCAATTAATTGGAAATATCTTCTTTTTATTTTTCTCGCAAAAAGATGTTATTTTATAGAATTTTATAGAAATAATTAAAATTAGGGTTAACTCTTTCGTATCTAAACTTTGTAACAATTTTGCTTTTTATGGTAAAATTTTAAGTCAGCCTTTTGCAGTAAATTTTAAACTACAACTTTTATGAAGAAAAAAAAATTCAGCCTTAAAACAAATTGAAAGTACAAAAACGTCTTGTTTATTTTGACAGTATTTAAACCGAGAGCAAATTTGAAAAACCTTGAGAAATAGTAAATCGAATCTTAAAATTTTGAAACCGATGCATTTCTAAACAATAATAATTCTCCTAATACTCATAAGAGTGGTTTCAAAGCATTTGCATGTCTGTATTTGATTATATACAGTGAGTCCAGATGGTCGCATGCAACATGAGCATCTAGTAAATGGTAGCAAATCAAGATTCCGCGAAATTAGAGAAATTCTTCAGCATTTCAAGTGCTACCGGGATCCACATTCAGATCCTATAATTTTTGTATTATTCTTGCTAAAGCGTGTAGAAGCTGAATTGTGCAGTTTTTGACTTGTACACTTCTGTGCAATAAAATTAAGCACACAAGGCTTTGTTGCATTTATTAATAACGGTTTTGATTCGAAAGGTCTTAGTTTTGATCTTTTAATAAAGGTGTTATTTTCAAGTTATGGTGTTTTATCATTTATTGAAACTGCTGTTAGGCAATTAAAATAGTAAGGCTTTCCTTGGCGTCCATTTAAAAATTCAAAGTTAATGTAAGTAGCCTACTACTTTAAAAAGTCATATAAAACGTGTCCATGCAGATTCAAAATTTCCATAAAAACTATTTATAAATGTCAAAACCGTTTTTTGTCGACAATAACTATATTATAACTACAAAACGAAATTACAGAATTCGGTTTCTTCAATTAAAATTGAATGTGGATCATAGTATCACTTGGGATGCTAAGCATTTTGTATAATTTAACCGAATCCATATCTCTTTACATATACGAGATTCTTACGTTGAACGCGACGATCTGGACACGCTGTATAGCTACTGTATAAACTATTTTATTGTTCTGATGAAAATTTATAAAATATTTAATTTACCAAGCAAACAAGTTACGTTGAGGCTTTCTAAAATTATCCAGTCAAATTATTGCTTTAAATTCCAATATTTCATTTAAAAAAGGCTACACTAAATAAATTCAACCCAAGTGATACTTATACTTGAAAGTGATTAAGAAAAACTTTGTTTTTAAATCGGCAGTGAAGAACGCTGAAATCGTCATTAAAATTCGGAGAAATCGATAGTGAAGTAATCCATCGTTTGATGACTTTTTGTAGCTGGCTTTTTTTCATTCCTCATGTGGTTTATTTGTCTAATCCTAGGTGCCTCTGCAACTGAATCCACATTCGTGATGAAAAGTTAAACTTCAGTGCCTTGGTATACAAATAATTATTATCCTGAACGATCTTAAAAGTCATTACCATTAATACCAAGATCTGTCACTGAATTTGACGTTTTTCTTACTGATACAAAAAGTGTATGTTGCTGTGCAACACTTTTAGTTCCTAGGATTAATAGCTATTTATGTAACAAGTACGAAATTAAGAACTTTTCTGGACGAACCGCAGTTTATGGCCAATCGAGCGAGGCACATAAATAAGGCTAGTCTAATGGTCCTCTTTCGTACGTTACATATATATATTTTTATTCTACTGCTTTCGAAACGTTTTTCTTTGTAATTATAAAATGTCAGTTTAATCGAGGAAATCGGGGAAAGTCGAGGTCATGATCATACCGCAAAATGGGAGTATCTATTTTGATTTCGACCAATGGAAATTGTTGTTAGTCTATGTTGCTATGGTGATTATTGCCGAAAAATAAGAGTTACTAGTATAAAAAAGTGGGAGTTTTCGACCGCTAAACGCTACCGAAATTGATAGCTTTTCGATGCAGTAGAACAAAAAAGTACTTTTAATTTCTAGGAACTAAAAGTTAGTCATAACTGGTCACCTATAGATGCAGTTATCAGGATGATTTTTAAATGAGAAAGGTCAAAAGCAATCACTTCAATTTAGAACAATGTAAGCATACTTAACATGATTTTACTGAGTTTTTAAATGAAATGACGTTTTATAATCTCTTTTAGCATAAATATGTGGTAGTCGAAAAAATTATGTATACAACTCGTATCTAAAACTTCTTTTTGCACTTGTGAGATTTAAAGAATTTCTTTAAACTTTCTCAAGCTTACAGAAAGGTGACGCTTTAGCTACTCTTTGTATAAATAACTATTATATCCAAACAATACATTTTTTAAGACTAATGGCCTTGTCTATAAAACAACGGTAGTTCTATATTGCAAACAACTCATAACCCACCGGCAACTATCGCATGGTCCTTATGCTCTGGGTCTATATTTCACCTGAATTTTGTTCTGTTTGGATTATTATTAATAATACAGGGTATTATAGAAATGAGTGCAAATATTTTAACCCGTAATAGAACTCCCTAAAGTGAGCAACTTCTTTTATCAGTTTTTCGAAAACGCCCTCAAAACTGAGTTAAAATTCAAAACAATTTTACTCAAAAAATGCATACCTGGCTATGGTTTTATACTTTCATTTAACGGCACAAAACACAAAAAACATTTATTTAATATGCAAACCAACAAACACTACATAGGTACTGATAAAACCTATAGTTCACATCTGGTCACCAACGTACTTTATCAATTGAGGTAGTTAAGTTATTGACCGCATATTTTTTGTGCAAGAACTTTGCAGTTTTATTAGTATACTTGTGTCGTACACTTTTAACATAAATTTGCTTACCAAGCGGCTCGTCAAATTTAGGGGAGATAAATGATTGAGAAAATATGTGATTAAATGAAAAACGATAAATAGAAAAGTTGTTCATTTTGGTGAGCTCTACCACTGGTTAAATTATTGCATGGGCTTCCATAACACCCTGTATAATATTGATATAATTTAGAATCGAATGAATGCCTTGCATCTGCGCGTTGCGGCTGGATTGTATAAAACTTATTGTTGCCCATTTTCGTTTCTTTTACAACATTTAGTCTGTATATTTTGGGTCCCATTAACGTCAAGGGTAAAACTTGAGCTATGTGCAAATTATTACTTTCATGTATTCATCACGTAAAACAAAAATAGACAAAATTTAAATTGTTTAATGTACTCACCCTGTATATGTTTGACCGAAAGTATATTCTGATTCGTGCCAGGTGGATATACAATGCGCATTGACTTCCTCCAATAAATAGTTTTTGAGCTATACCTCCAGCAGAAGGACAGACAGACAGGCGCAGGCGGAATTCGGAAACGTGAAGATCTGAAGCAATTTCGGAAGGTGATTTTTTCCCGATTAGAATAATTTCTTGGCTTTTTAGACGAGCGAAGTGAAAATCAGAGAAAGATAATTTAATTATGGAGAATATATATAGAGGTTGCCAAAAATGGTTATAAAGAACCAAGTAACCATGACTTGCTTAAATTTGAGTGATAAATGCTAGCAATTTTTTTCTTTTCAAGGTTTAGTTCGTCGTACAAGGTTCTACCTTACGGTTTTCCGTGCCGGAAATTGGTATTACGAATTATGTAAAACCTAGAAATTTTCAATTAATGGATTTTTTAATGTTAAAGGTGCAGGATTTATTTGTTAAGATTGGTTGAAGAGCTAAGTTTTATACCTATAGCAAATCAGTTCGAGCTCATGTGATTTCCACAATTTCAGTTATTTATTTCATCACTCCTTCACCAAGTAGTAGCACTCATAATTTTGACTATTCAGTTCATTTGTCATCAAAAGTGCCAACCAAAATCAATTGTAGTGACTATTGTACTACTACCGAATTGCAGCAACTATTGTACTAGTACTCAAGTGACTATTTTGATCAAATTAAAATATTTATTGAAGATGTTTACACAAATTGTTTTTTGACATGTGTAACTAAATGTTGAGTTTTTCTATTTTGAATAAATGGGTTTGGTTCACTGAATAGTCCTTCGAATACTATTCGTAGTCAAAGTTAGGTAGACTATCTTCGGGGTGGTATCACTCATGTCCATTACTTCTGCAACAGGAGTCGTTGCTCTGCAACTCATCCTATTTGTACGCAAATACAATGGGCTTTTGTGATACCTACTACCCCAAAAATAATCGACATAACTTTGAGCGCTGATAGTATTATATATGATAATTTTACAATTTACATAGGTTTTATTTTATTATTTATTGTATATGTAATATCCGATCCCTTACTGGTAAATCCAAAATTCTTCTTCTTTTTTTCCTTTCCCTTATGCCTTACGGCGGCGGGTTCTCGATCCATCTCCGGAATAGGTCACCATCGGTCGCCATTCGCCTCACTTCACTCAAGTCTTTTCCTCGTCCCATTACTCGTTTTTCTAAACTTTCTTCCCATGTTTCTCGTGGTCTGCCTCTTCCTCGTCTTCCATATGGTCTTGCTTCCAATGCTTGCTTTGGATATCTGTTGGCTCCCGTTCTTACTACATTCCCATACCACTTTAACTGCTGATCCTCAATTTTCTGTATTAATGGGTTCATGCCTATTTCCTCTCGTGTTACCACATTTCTTATGCGATCTCTTCTTGTTCGTTGCATTATTCCTCTTAGACATTTCATCTCTCCTGCAGTTATCTTACTTTCTTCGATATCATTATTTTGTTTAATGCATAGTATATTTTACTGGCTTTATTTGTTCTATTTAGTATTTCTTGTTCTGTTGTTCCAGTCTTATTGATAACTGTTCCCAGGTATTCATAGTTTTCAACCCATTCTAGTTGTTTTCCACTACGGAATATCGGTGTGTCTTTTAGCGTTTATTTCTTTGTTATAGACATGAATTTACGTTTAGCTGTGTTAATTATCATATCCGATCGTTTTATGACTCTGTCCCATTTACTGACTATTTGTTGTAATTTGTTAGTTGATTCTGCCAGCAGGACTATGTCGTCTGCGTATACGAGGTTCTGTATCGTTATTTCTTGTAAGTTCCAGTTTCCTAATTTCACTCCAGCTCTCGGCTCCTTACATTCGTGTATTATCTCGTTGATTACTGATATGAACAGAAGTGGGCTAAGCGAGTCCCCCTGTTCCGACTCAGTCCCTTTTATACGCACTCTTCCGTTTGTTCGTTCATATAGTCTTTTTACTTCTATAGCTGAAAGACGAAGGAAGTATAGTAATCACGACAAAATCAATTTCCGAGATTTTTTCAAATCTTCACGTTTCAGGGTCCCTAGACGACGAAAAACAGATTTTCTCAATTCCGTCTGGCTGTCTGTCTGTTGGAGGTATAACTGAAAAACTCTTTGTCGGAGGAAGATGAAACTTTGCACATATTATATGTATATTCCTGGAATGAAACCGGTAAAATTTCAGACCAATACAGACAGAGTGAACACCTTAAAAAATTAAATTTTGTTTATTTTTGCGTTAATTTTGAAATAGAAAGAAGTAATAATTTTCACATAGGTCAGGCTTTACACTTTCCGAAAATAGGACTCATCAGATACAGGATAATGTCATAAAAGAGTCGAAACCTTTCAAGAATAAGACCGTTCCCTTAAATAGAGGCGCGCGCCGCATTTATTTAAAATAGCTTTGATAGCGCAGTTCGACTTGTAGATGCAGTTACGATTTCTACCCAGGTGCGGTTACAGTCGCTATGCAGATGCGGCGGGTTTAAACCCCAGCGGGATACATTTTTTTTATTTGAAAAGTTATTTAATTTATTGGAAACGTAAAGATATTTTTACTCCTAACTTAATTTGCTTTTTAAAGCTATTTAGTGTCACAATGTCGACGAGGGACGTTCTGGGTAAAGCATTTTACAGATTTTTATAGCTTGTTGTAGTTGGTCGGTTACATGTAGTTGTGTAAGTGCGCTCCATATACATCGTTTGGGAATCACGTCAAATGCTGCTTGTACAGAGTGAGTATTAAAGAGTGAGGAAAGAGCGGTCTATGTCTATGTAAAACTGAGGCAAAAACTAACCTGCTAACCTCGAATTTGACATGGATTTACAGTGCCACCAATGCCATGTAACCAGCAAGTTGGGGTGATACAGCTGCAGGAAACATGAAAGCAAAAAATGACTAGGATTTAATTCAAAATTTCCCTCTCTCTCCTCGCTCTTTAATACTCACTCTGTATATCTATAAAGGCCAAGTATAATGGATTTCTCCTTTCTAGTCTCTTTTCCATAGTTGTGCTTAAAACATATATATGATCTTGGGTTTGTCTTCTTGGCCTAAACGCAGCTTGTTCCTCACTTAGCTCTTCTTCTACTTCCTCCCTTAGCCTTCTTTCTAAAATTCGAGAGTATATTTTTTGTATCATGTAAGATAAGCCCTGTAATTATCGCATTCGTTTGTGCTACCTTTTTTGTGTATAGGTGCTATGATGTTGTCATTCCAGTCTCCTGGTATTTGATCTCCTTTCCAAGCTTGTTGGCATATTCCTTTTATCCTTTTCTTTGCATTTTCTCCACTATATTTGACCATTTCTGGCGATATTTGGTCTCTACCTGCTGCCTTTCCCACTTCTATTACGATAATAGCTTCTTCTACTTCTTCTATTTCAATATCTCTCGCCTCTTCCTCTGCTGGTACCGCCCCTCTTCTTTCTCTGGTTCTTATATTGTTGTTCTTTAAATTTCTGACTATAGTATTGTCTTTATGTTTCTAGGATTCTTTTTTCTTCTACTTCTACTTTTCCTTCACTGTTTCTCATACTCCATACAGATTTTTCATATTGTCCACGAGCCTTTTTAATTGTTTTCCAGAATTCTTTCCCGTTGTTGGTATTAAATTTCGTTTCAATGTTCCTGCCAAATTTTTCGTATGTTTCCTGTTTTGCTCTTTTAATGGTTTCTTTGGCTCCATTTCTTTTACTTATATAATTTTGTCTGTCGTTTTCGCTCTTAGTTTCCAGGCAATCTTCTTACTTTTTACTTCTTCATTCCACCATCGGGTTCTTTTTGGTTATCCTTTACTATTCCGGATGTCGTTTCTGCTTATTCTATTATTATCTTGTTCAGTATCTGCCATCTGTTTTCTATGTTCCATTTTTTATTTTCGGCAGCTTTTTCCACCTCCTGTTTTTATAGAGCTTGATTTAGGTTCGTTTGGTACTTTTCTCTTACTTCTGCTTTCCTCAGTTCGTTTATCTTAATTTTTTTATATTGTCTAGCTTTTGTAGGGTTTCTTGTATAGAATCTGGTGTCAGCAATAAGCAGATGGTCAGTATGAAGTTCAGCCCCTCTTATTACCTTCACATCAAGTATGGCGTATTTGCTTCTTTATTATATGTGAAGTAGTCGTTTATACTTTCTGCAGCTCTTCCGGTTGCACTAAATGTTATCTTGTGTATTGTCTTGTGGTTAAAATGGCTGTTTCATATTAATAGTTGATTTCTTATACAGAATTCTAGCATTGCTCTTCCATTGTTGTTTACTACTGTCTCTCCTCTGTATTTTCCTAGTGTCCAATGATTGAAATTTCTTAAATACATATTTCTATTACAATTTTTACTCAGAATTTATCAGGCTAAATGGCTACTTCTTGTTTAATAATTTGATGACAAACATTATATTCAGTGGATCTCGGTGGAGATAAACTTGATATAATAATTAAACATCATGAAGAGAACTTTACAATAATAGTTCCAAGTTTTCACATTTAAGCTGTAAATAACTATATTACTCGTTTGACTGTTTTAAATAATATCTTCCTCAATGTTGAATAAAAGAGTCGTGAAAGTAGTTTTACATAAGATAAACGTTTATTTATTTTCACAACTGAACTGTTACGTACTAATTAACATACAATATAATAAAAACGCCTACTTTTCTCCAGTAGAATTTGCATAGGAATTTCTATTATTGCATTAATTAAATTCTATCAAATCCGACCTGTAAAAGATTGTTCGAACTATCCTCTCTTTAAATTTCTATTTATGACAATTAATTAAAATACAAAATTAACACAGCCATAAAACAATTAATAAAAGTTATGCATTGCGTTTCGCATTTTTTATAATAAAATATAACAGTCGTAAATATTGCCAACACTTAAAGATCAGTATAATTTAGAAATGCCGCAGTTTATGAATCTATAAATTAAGCAACCTAAAGGTTCGTCGACGCTGTTAAATAGTGGGGCACATTATACTAATTTAAGAGGAGACGCATATTAATAATTTTAGTTAATATTTAAGTTCGAACAATAGGCCAACATAGAATCGCATTTCCTCTAATGGTACTAAGCCGGATAGCAGAGGACCTGCCGTCCTTGGAGAGGATCCCGTTTTAAAATCTAAAAGTAGTTTGTAAAATATTAACTGGAATATTCAAAAATAAAATATTTAATTAAGGTAAAACGATTCTAAAAGGCTTTGATGTTAAGTTGGCTCTGTCTCGGTTCTGAACTTTGAGCAGTTTGATATTTTATGTACCCAATAATTATTATGTGCTTTTCGTAATGTGTTATTTACAAGGGAACTGGTGGGATATGTCAGGCAACTGCCAGTGTTGATGTTATCCTTAGTAAGTAGATAGCTGTGTTTCCACGAATGCGTATTCTCGTCCCAGATTTCTTAATTTGGCCATGAGTTCTGCAAAAGTCACAGGAACAGCAATTAATTTAAAGATCCAATTTGTTAATTTTATAACTCTTTTACAGACTGATGGTTATTCCAAGATTGTAATCTCTTAATTCTTTAATTTTAATGGTCGTTTACACTTTTAATGACAGGTGTAATTAGACAAATCTGTATTTAATTTAACATACGTAGACATAACAAATGGTTGTTATCTAATTTGTTTCAACATCAATTTGTTATAGTAGAAAAAATCTTTTAGCTTCCGATTTTTCCATTTTTGCAAGGTGAGCGAGGAAGAGAGGGAAATAATTTCCTAAAGGTTTAGCTTTAAAGGAAACTACCTTTGCTGACAACTATCCAAGAATTATTTTTTTAATGATAAATAGCCTGCGAGACATTTATGAATTTATGGGTGCTATATCGGCATAAATACTAAGATAAATTGTAGGAATTCTATAGGTTATAGCCTTCCAAAAGCTGGCTAGCAAAAAAGCCTGTGTGTGCAAGGAGCCCGAACGTGGATGCTTTTAACTTACACCATTAATTTTGACCTTTTTCGGTTTCAAATCAATTATTCGCTCAAATGTTAAGCATTTAATTTGTGTACGGCAGGGAAATTAAAACTAAAAAATATTTATATCCTTGGTGCGCGCCATTAGAACTTGCTAAACCTAACACGCAAATTGCTGGAAATTACTCAGTCCCTAAAAAAGCTCACGAAACGGGAGCTTATTGCGTTGCTTGGAATAATAAGTAATGAAATCTGCGTAATTCGCTAATTACATGGAACCACTTCTCGCATGCTGATCTGTAATTCATCTTCATCACAAAACGCAAATAAAAGCGCGTGCGGATAATCTGCTTAATAACCATTTCAATTTTAAAATTATAAGGAGCTACTTCAATTTTAATGTTTCATTGAAAATTTATGCAAATAAATAGCAATTTATCTCTAGTAAAATTACCTTTAACCTATGCTTAGTACACAATTAGTTTCCGTCGAAGCCAACCTTGATTTTTGTTTTTAAGATGCGCATTTGCATTTTTTAGAGGGGCAAAGGAAGCAGCCAGATTTTATCTTCTATTTTTTTAAACCATGCTTAGCTTGATACTTGGAATTAAGATTTCAGCTGCTGCTTGACCTGTTGCTGTTTATGGGTACATCAAATTCGTGACGTTGCATATAGAGAAATCATTAATTTGAAACGACAGATTGCACAAATAAAGCCATCGTCCCAGATTTGGAATCTGAGATGTTTTTATGACAACCACTCTGTCATTTAAAATATTCTACAATCACTATTGGTCGTCTATACTTACCGCAGATTTCATTACATAATTGCAAAAAGCGATGCCGAGCCCTTTTTATTTATTTTAAGTTTAAATGTCAGGACTTGAAAACAAATAAATCTATGTGGAATATTCTTTAATAATTCCAATAAAAATAAATAAATTATTTTGAAGGTTCAGTGGGTGGACAATAATAATTTACATTTAATTATTCGAAATCCACGCTTTTTTGTGGCATTTTGAAACGTCTTCGCCGCTCATCATTGTTGTAAATATATCCGTGACGACGCTAGTTATTTCTGTCTGCACCTTACATACAGATACATTCCGGCAATTTTAACATGACATTTGAGAATCTTCTACCTTGGGCAAGGTTACCAACTAGCCAATAACGGTCTTTCCTGGTACGCTTACCTTTCTGTTTAAATCTTTGACATTGCGCTACAGGAATTTAGCAGTGTATACGAACATTACCTGCTGTCGAAGTTTCCAACGCCTGTCGTGATAGGTTTACCGAGTTACAAACCCGACCTCAATGTTGATCCCCATTATAAAATTTTTGATCGTGGACAATCAAAAGCAACGCCTTCAGAAGTAATGAGTGTTCCTACGTAATAGATGGATTCGCTCGGCTTTAATTATGTTTTTCACATTCCGGCTTTTTGTCTTTTGGAATGATTAAAGCCAAAGTTATGTAGTAACGGCTTCAAATTAAATGCTTTGTGCGAATGCCACCGTTACAGCTGTTAAACGATGAATGAAAATGCTCGTGTCCGTTATTCGAGGCGGGCTGCTCTCACTGGACTAAATTATATGAATGAATGATGATTAATAGCACCGGGAGAAAACCGATTGCGTAACGCACAACTCCCGATAAAGGATCAAATGTCAGAGCTGATTCGGTTTGGACCGAATTGACTAATAACTCAAATGGTTTGCCATAGTTCTGTTTGGCGTCGAATAGTACTTGTTGAGCTTCCGTGTTTAGATACGTCTATTAGCCGTACACATTGCTTCAAGTGATTTTATTTTCGCTTTTCGTTCTTACATTGGCGCCTATAATTATTTTATTACTTTTATTATTGACTAGTTTGTTCAACATCATTTTTCTTAAATATCTAAAACCACAAAGTAGATTAAGCCAGGCATTAGCATTAACACAAGTTTTGATATAGGCGAGCAGTAATCATGATTAGTTCCACAATTAAGATGGTTATGTAATTCCCTTAGTGCATTGCGAAAACTAAAGTAAGTTGTGGAGGCATGTTGAAATAGACGAAAATGTAATGGCAAAAAATCATAACGAAAGAAAATTAATTACATGGAGAAAATAGAAAAGAATACATAAGTAAAATAACGCGCAATTTGTAAAATTAACGGTGTTTGTATATTTGAACGTCTCATTAGGCGTTGCTACTTCTGTTCGAAACTACTTTCTTTATATAGTTAGGTGAAAATCCAGAAATGAGAGGAAACCTGTTATCAAATAGATTGGAAGTTCTTACTATAAGTACTACATTCATAAATAATTAAATAGCAGTTTTACGGTAGTCGATCAGAAGGAGGAGCTTTAATAATATGATTTAAAATGAATAAGCGAAATAGAACACCAATCGATTTATGTACAAGAAATGATTACACAAGGCTAAAGAGATTACTCACTTGTATATGGATTGTCATTCCTTTACTACAGATATTTACATACATGTCGAATGATGTTTGAAATAAGAGTCTCAGCACTTGTATCTTGAACATTGCGTATCTCATAGTCCTTTGGCAAAGTTTAAACTTTTATATAAACAATTCCTAAAATAATTTATTTAAATAATAAAAGTAGAAGTTAAGTACCCGATTAGGTATACAATATCTATTTATTTCAGTTTGTAACCATAATCTTGTTTATTGGCCCTCGATAGCGGGAGTAAAATGGCTTTATAGCACTAGGGTCCATAAAAATGCTAAGCAGTACAAAAAACACTAAAAATGTATAATAACACCAACAATTTGCATAGAAAACATAGCACATCAAAACTGCACAGCGCCAGCACAACGATAACGCAATAGTCTGTAGACAAAATAATGAATCCTTGAATTTTGACCATTTTGAGAACCAAAATAAAATAAAAGGTATCTACCACTTGTCTAATCACGATTAAAGCTCTCGAGAAAGTTAAAGCTTTTCGCTTAAATATTCCGTCGTGCTATAATCTGTTGATTATGCCCTCGATACATACATAACTATTACGTTAAGGATCACAACGCAAGATTATCAGGTGAGGCGTTAACATGATAACACGACGTGTACCATAATAATTGCTCACGACCCGAATCGCAAACAGAACTTTATCTGCACATAAAAATCAATAAAGTAACTGAATAAAAAACATAACCAGATATTTTAAAGGGAAAACAGCGTGTATACTCTGTTATCCACTGAGTACTATAGTGATTTCATCATAGTATCTACTCAGTCCCGTAAAGTATACGTCTATAAACAATAGCATCACTTACAAGCAGATCAATATGTTTTAAAATACAATAACTAATAGCGAACTAGGTATAACGAACGCCGAAATCTAACTAGGTAATTAGAAGCTGAGGAAGCTGACCTGCGTTCTTGTCTTGGCCAGAGTGACGCAAGACGGAAGGAGAAGCAATGATGAAATTCTAAAGTATCTACGTTTATATAGGTCGCTTGTGCAAGGCAAAGGATTCTCCATTATTTTGATATAATCGAATTGTCCAGCTCGGACACTAGCTATAACTTGCGCCTCGCAAAGGAATCCCATTTTCTCGATTCGGGTTAACGATCCAGTATTCGCCCAGCAAAGGTTTGCTCACACTTTCCTCTGGTTCATTAGAACAGAACAGTCGCTCCCGGAATGTTTACTTTTATTAGTGTTACCGGTGGCCTTTTCACGATACTAATTGCAAAGAATAATTCCTGACGTTTTCAGGCAGTATAGCACGGCACCGCTATACTATTAAAAAATCGCTTATATAAAAGTTATAGGTACGAAGGTGGTGAACATTACTTAAATAGTTTTAATTACACGGGATGGCTTAAAAATATGTGGCAAATAAAACTTACTTTCCTTAAAATGGGATGCTCTGTAGGTAGCTCAAAAATGTTTGCTCTGACATGCTAATAATTTTAATAGTAACTAGTTTGGAGATATTAAAAATTTTTTACAAAAAAGTTCGAATTTCAAGCGGCTGTTGTAAGTAATAGACAACAATTGTATACGGCAAAACATTTCCGAAAGATGATATTTTTTATGAATTAACTTTCGAGTGCAAAATTGTAGCTCTAGGTATTAATGATATACAAGGTGCTTAACACTTGTAAATTTAATAGTTTCGCATTTTTTTTAAATTGGCCACCATGCATATTTTTGTGTTTTTGGAAAGCTCCTTTCAATGAGATTTTTTTTTATATTTCACTTTATAACCTTAAATTTAGTTGTCTTGGGCGAGCTCATATATCATACATCAAAAACAGTTTCATCTTCTTAATATGTTTTATTTAAAGGAATTATAAACAAACCCCATGAAAATGGTAATTTAAACATGCGAGTTTTTAAAAAAGAAAAGATAGAAACCATATTTAGAAGATTAAAATGTAGTGTTTGTTGACACAAGAAATAATAAACACGAAAATATGAGAAATACAAGAATAATTTAATTCCACTATCAAATGAAATCAAATTTAAAAGAAAGCAAACGCGAATACACCAACACTCTATATGTAATTATGTTAAATGTTCAAATACTTCTTTTTTTTAAATTAAACTATAGAGAGAGTTCATTTCTTTATTATTTTATTACAACACCCTTTATACAGGGTGTTATGGAAATGAGTGCAAATATTTTAACCCGTAATAGAACTCGCTAATCTGAACAACTTCTCCATTTATCATTTCTTCGAAGACGCACTCAAAACTGAGTTAAAATTCAAAACAATTTTACTCTAAAAATGCATACCCGCCTATGGAATAATATTTTAAATTAATGGCGCAAAACACAAAATACGTTCCT
>CALNHX010009885.1:0-45262 GCA_940337035.1 Agriotes lineatus
CTGGTAAGAGTGCTAATACTAACAGGTCCGCAACAACTGACTTAGAATTCATTGCAGAGGTTGTAAACGCTGTAGGAGTGCATTTGGAGCCTATTGAGCCATATAAAACTGCTATAGTAAATTTTTCTACATACAAAAAAGTCAGGTTCAATACTTTAGTATTAAGGTGCGTTAAAACGTCTGAGAAGCACGTTTTTCAGTAAATATTAACTACAGAAGATTTTCTTATAGTGCCATAATACCTAGTGTCGATTAAAATATATTAATTTTATACCTGGTAAGCGTGTCAACACTAACAAGCGCTTAACAACTGGCTCAGAATTGATTTCAGAGGTTGTAAACTCTGTAGGAGTGCATGTGAAGCATTTTTAGCTATTTAAGGGCCGGTTTCTGAAAAAAATTTCTAACTGACCATTAACAAACAGTAGTGTACCTAAGGGTGTTCTGGGACACTTCCGGTGGTTTGAAACTTGGCTAAGTGTCACGTGGCGGCCTCTGGTTTGAAACTTGGCTAAGTCTAGCCGAAGGTCACGGGTCTAGCCGGGGTCAAGGTCACGGTCATTGGCCTCTGGTGTGAAACTTGGCTAAGTCTAGTCGAAGGTCACGGGCGAGGTCACGGGCCTCACCTAGGTCACGTGTCACTTCCGGGAATTTTTTGGACTAAAAGTGTAGTTTTTGAAATTTTCCCACGCTCGAGCGTCTGGGATGCAGACATGTCTATTCTTGCAGGATGTTATCAGTAAATCAGAAGCTATTGTTACGCTTATCAAAATTTTCTCAGGCTCGACCGGATGTGACTCATCGTCTGACAGACATGTCTATTCTTGCAGGATGTTGTTGAACAATGGCATCCCTTGTTTTAAAATCAGCACGAAATTCGAGAACAATGAAGCTATTGTTGTCTGGAGATTAAAAATGTGTTGATCTGCAAAAAAAATTCAAACAAAGAAACCCATTGTTTAAGAAAAATCAGCACAGTTGGAAGTTTTTGCTAATACAGTTAGAGTCTAGAGATTAAAATGTGCTGATCTGCAAAAATGATCTTGAAATAAATTTGTCAAGTACTGATGTCTGTTAGACGCACAATGGTGTAATAAAACAACAATGTAAATATACTTGTATTTATTTACCTAAAACATACATGTATAAAAATTACTATAAATACATATCAGCTAATTATTGTGCTACGGATGTCATCTCTGTCTGAACGATTTCCTCGAAGACCAGTTTCGTGCTGCTCCCACACTTGCCACCCGAGATGATATAGTAGCGACGTTTTCCTAATTGTTGTAGGTCTGCGTCTGTTAGGCAATCGTAGCGTGCTGGTAGAATGAATCTGAAGTTGTCCAATTCCACCACTACTTTATTGCCGTATTTAGTCGGACATCGATACACATTTATTATTAGATATTTTTCGTCAATCTTCAAATCTCGTACATTTTTCCACTCTTTAACCTCATTTAAGTTGCAAAGTTTCTGGTTGAAATCTGCCATGTTTTTTGGAAAGAGCGCGTACAGGAGAATGCTAGAAATGCTGCAACACACCAGGTTTATATAGCACCAGTCAGAATGCTAACGTGCTGAGTGTTTGAGAATTTTTTGCACCGGATGTGAGTCATTGTCTCAGAATGCGCGCGGTTGCTAAAATAAATGTATGGTGTCTTTGTTTGAAAAATGCACACCGGATGCTGTTCAGACTTGTTTAAACTGATGTGGGCGTCTGGCGGATGTTATTGTCTGAGAATTTTGCCGAATGCTGCAAAAATAAATGTATACAGTTGTTGTTTGAGAAATCTGCACGATTGCAAAAAATAACTGAACAATGAAGCCATTGTTGTCTAATAGTATATATCGAATTATTTCCAGATAAAAAGATGCAATATAAAAATCCAAACCATTTTAAATACCTTGTTAGGTTTTTGTTTTATTACGCGTTCAACGAGATGTATGTCTGGATATTTAACTTGAATAGACCGATTGGAAGCATCTTTTAGTAGATAGGTAATGTGTTCGATCCCGCTGGAGGACTGTTTAAGCGGTAGACAGTATTTAACAAAGTGTTGGAGTGTTAGAGACATTGTTTGTAAGCAAAGTAAATATTACGTGTTTTTCCCGTACTTTATTAAATACATAGTCTCGAGCCGATAGTTATTTATTTCGCTTGGATTTATGTACAGCATTCCTCACTTTAGCAGGAAGCAAGTTCCTAAAGAAATATTATTATGCTGTAGAGATTTACAGGTTACAGTTCGGAGTGTAAACTGAGTTAAAAATTTTGGATATTAGCAACAGTACCATTTAATTGCATATTGTTTTCTTTTACCAAATTTTAGATTGTTTTAATATAGGTTCGAAAGCACTGCTAACAGACAGACAGAAAACTTGTAAACCGGGCCTTGTCAAATATCGAACAGCAATATATATTAGTAAAAAATACCCTTCAGTTAGCAGGTTTGATGTAGTTTTAGGCAATCTTATACACATTCCAGCAGTAAACTCTGGTAGGAAGCTAACACACACATAAGTACGGTGGGTCTTAGACAGCTGAATTTTATAATACAAAACAGGAGCGATAAAAGAACCGTGTTTACCACTCAGCATTTTTCAGTTTATCCGATTCGGCAACTTCCGCATATCGCAAAACAGACACCTTCTTTGTTCCTGTGTTGGCATCTTGGCTTTAAGAATGTTATGGTTTATTTACATCTTGTGTTAGCGCCCTTGGTTTTAAGAACGTTATGTAAATGAATATTTTATAGAATTTGGAAAACTAAAGAATATATTAGCAGATAATACAACTTATTTTAAAAACGCGAGGTTTATAAATACAATACAGCAAACCATAAAAGTTGGTTTTTGTTGTATAAGCAAGCCAATCCGGTAGAGAGATATTTAAGAGGGGTGATAAAATACTTAAAGAAAATATTAGCAGATAATACATTTGAAAAATCTGCACGACTAATACTCAAGATTATTACAATTACATGCTAAAGACTGCAGACAAAAGGTAAGATATCAAAATTTTAAAATAAAGCCCTGAAAATAAGAACTAAATAAAACCAAATAAAAGCTATTAGGCCACAACAATACTCTAATTAATAAGGATGCTATACACGATATCCAACGGCGAGGGACAGTTCATTTTTATCGCATAAAAAACTTATTGCTTAGAAATCAGGTCCAGATACCTGTTTAATGGAAAACATTTTCTTGAATTTTCTTTAAGTCGTTAGGTTGACTGTGCCAAGTTTCCACGAAAAAACTAAAGCTCCTACAGGCCAGATTCTTGAATCAAGTAAATAATACAGCAAGGCATAAAACTTGGTTTTTGCAATATCCGCAAGCCAATCCTAAACTGGTAGTTTTAAATAGCAGAATTTTATAATACAAAACGAAGCGATGAAATAGTCGTCTGTTGATCATATTTTTGTAGCCACCCAGCATCTTTCAGTTTTTATAAGTTATCCTATCATCTCCTTGGTTGCAGGTGTTAATAGAGACTATATTTGAGTGTCGCCAGATGTCAGACCTGTCAAGACTTGTGGATGTGAGCGTCTGGGAATGTGCAAGGTTGCTAAAAATAAACCGGATGTCTGGGGTTTCTGAGCAGGTCTGCGCGGGGGTCTGCGCGAGGGTTTGGCGGTAAATTCAAATTCTGCACAGGTTTCACGGGAAATTCAAATTCTGCGTAGGTTTTGGCGGTAAATTCAAATTTTGCGCATTATTTTGACGGTAAATTTTAAATTATGATCAGGTTTTTGGCGGGAAAATCTGGGAGTGTACAAGGTTGCTAAAATGTATGGGGTCTTTGTCTGAGAAATTTACACCAGATGTAGTTAATGACCTCCATTATCAGTGTCTATAAATTTGGTAGACAGACAGACAGGCAGACCGACAGGCAGGCAGACAGACAGGCAGACCGACAGGCAGGCAGACAAACAGACAGACAGGCAGACAGGCAGGTGGACAGACAGACAGACAGACAGACAGACAGACAGACAGCCAGATAGACAGACAGACAGGCAGACAGCTAGACAGGTAGACAGCTGTTCCTGTAACGGTTTTATGAGCACGACGGTGTAATAAAACGACAATTGTAAATATAATTGTATTTTATTTGTCTAATGTACATGTATAAAATTATTACAAATATATATTATACACTAGTCAATTATTGTGGTAGAGGTGTTGTTGTCATCTCTGTCTGGCGGATCTCTTCGTGCTGTTTCCGAACTGGATTTATTCAATTATTCCTGCCTTTTTTAACTCTTCTATTATACTAACAATTTCATTTATATGATTTGTATGGCCAGATGCTTGAGAGGCATACAGTAACTTTAATCGATCAACTAATTCGTTCGGATCATCCCAGTAAACATAATCCAACGGTTTATTGCTAACTTGTTTATATATTTGCTGCATACCTTTACCAGTAAGCTTTGTAGTCCTTAACGATATCGACGATGGCGAGGGTGATGATGACAGGTTAGATTTTATAAATTTCTTGTATTTCGCTTGGTTGAAACCTACCTTCTGATCATTTTTATCAAAATTTCTATGCGCTGCATTTGTTCTGTTTATGATATCATTATAATTTGCTCTATCTGTCGACGTTGGAGTTATTTGAGGATCGTTTTTAAATAGTAATTCATACAAACCAGGTGTACCTTCATAGTGCACATTTTTAACAATTATATCTGATCCCTTTATATCTAGCTCATCTCCACCAAAATAAAATTGGTTTTTATCAAAATCATATCTTATTCCATACCTCCCTAGATTTGGTCTTTCTATAAGATAATTGCTTACATATTTCCTAGGAAGTTCGTCATACTGTTCTAAGAAAGAACTTATAGCTTGCGGCTGAAATTTGTTTGCTGTAGTTGTATTAGGTTCATCTTCGGTGGATTCACACAATACTTCATCAGCCGGTTTTGGTGTAAATAATTCTAGTTTTAGAGGATTTGATATATTGATATATTCATCATCGTCATCATCCGAGTCATAATCGTATTTAGTTTTTCTTTTAAGATTATATTTATCATAATCATCATAATTGTATTTAACTTTCTCTTTCTTTTTCAATTTGAAAGGCTTAAATTGTGATGGAGGATTCTCTTTTGTATTGATTTCTTTTGCAACACTTTGTATTTGTTCGGTAACAGGTTTAAAAAATTTACCGAGGAGCTGTTGTTGCACCAACTTACCCTCCTTAAGAGCTCGAACTTTCTGTCTTATAATATTTTTAGTTTTAATAAGTTGCTTTGCTACTTTCGTTTTCATTATTGTCACAAGTATGTAAGCGGTAGACAGCCAGACAGCCAAACAGGTAGACTGGTAGACAGGTAGACAGCTAGACAGCTAGACAGGTAGACAGCTAGACAGGTAAACAGCCAGTTAGAGAGACTGACAGATTCAAACTAGTTCACACGTCAACAGTTTCTTATCAAATGATAGATATCAGAACTGTTAGATGTATATATAAGAATCAAATTCATGACGATAACGTCCACCAAGCTGAGTTCAGTTATTCGCTAGAATTGTCTGAAATATGATTGAGGATAATGTTTACCACCACTGTTTTCTTTCATATGTTCGTGCAATGTGCAAGCAATACATTTTCGTCCTTCTTGATCGGTTTCCCCTTTACATTTTGGACACTTATACTTAACTGGTACAGGTATCTCTCTTACACCTATTTCTATTACTGCTCACAATCTGTACAATAAATGGTGTTAAGAATGTCTGCCTGTCCGTCTGCCTGTCTGTCTGTCTGTCTGTCTGTCTGCCTGCCTGCCTGCCTGCCTACCTGCCTGCCTGCCTGCCTGCCTGCCTGCCTGCCTGCCTGCCTGCCTGCCTGCCTGCCTGCCTGCCTACCTGCTTGCCTGTCCGCCTACCTATCTGCCTGCCTGTCTGCCTGACTGCCTGTCCGCCTGCCTGCCTGTCTGCCTGTCTGTCTGTCTGTCTGTCTGTCTGTCTGTCTGTCTGTCTGTCTGTCTGTCTGTCTGTCTGTCTGTCTGTCTGTCTGCCTGCCTGTCGGTCTGCCTGTCTGTCTGTCTACCAAATTTATAGACACTGATAATGGAGGTCATTAACTACATCTGATGTAAAGACTCCATACATTTTAGCAACCTTGCACATTTCTCAAACAATCTGGCTCACATAATGGACCCACCCTCATTACAAAGAAAAATATTACGAGAAGTACTTCTATGAATTTTCAAAGTTATTTCTATGGTTTGGTTGAGATCGTATGAATATTACCGTTATGCTAGATGGACATCTGGGCCAAACTGCGCCCTCTCTGTCTGTTATGTAGAAATTGCAGGCAGCGGCTTGCACGACGAGGGTATAAACATATAAATCATAGTATATCGAAAAAATCGTAGCAGTCTGATTGTAACATGGAAGCCGTCACCTCTCTAGAAAAATATTACAAGTATTTCTATGAATTTTCAAAGTTATTTCCATGGTTTGGTTGCAATCGTATGGATATCACCTTTACGATAGATGAACATCCGGACTTTAAAACTGATACAAAGCTACAACTTCCAGACGGGTGGAGTTGGTTTGATGACAATGTGTAGTAGCCCATCGAGGAGCATTTAAAAATTTTGAGATTAGAACGTAAACGTGTGAAAAAAATTGTATATGATTTATGGTGATGTCCGCCTGCCCATCTGTTAAATGTTTGCATTATGAGCCAACAGTCTGCGTCATACAAATCATATAAATGAAATTGTTAGTATAATAGAAGAGTTAAAAGAGGCAGGAATAATTGAATAAATCCAGTTCGGAAACAGCACAAGGAGATCCTCCAGACAGAGATGACAACAACACCTCTACCACAATAATTGACTAGTGTATAATATATATTTGTAATAATTTTATACATGTACATTAGACAAATAAAATACAATTATATTTACAATTGCCGTTTTATTACACCGTCGTGCTCATAAAACCGTTACAGGAACAGCTGTCTACCTGTCTAGCTGTCTGCCTGTCTGTCTGTCTATCTGGCTGTCTGTCTGTCTGTCTGTCTGTCTGTCTGTCTGTCTGTCTGTCTGTCTGTCTGTCTGTCTATCTGGCTGTCTGTCTGTCTGTCTGTCTGTCTGTCTGTCTGTCTGTCTGTCTGTCTGTCTGTCCACCTGCCTGTCTGCCTGTCTGTCTGTTTGTCTGCCTGCCTGTCGGTCTGCCTGCCTGTCGGTCTGCCTGTCTGTCTGCCTGCCTGTCGGTCTGCCTGTCTGTCTGTCTACCAAATTTATAGACACTGATAATGGAGGTCATTAACTACATCTGGTGTAAATTTCTCAGACAAAGACTCCATACATTTTAGCAACCTTGTACACCCGCCAAAAACCTGATCATAATTTAAAATTCACCGTCAAAATAATGCGCAGAATGTGAATTTACCGCCAAAACCTACGCAGAATTTGAATTTCCCGCGAAACCTGTGCAGAATTTGAATTTACCGCCAAACCCTCGCGCAGACCCCCGCGCAGACCTGCTCAGAAACCCCAGACATCCGGTTCATTTTTAGCAACCTTGCACATTCCCAGACGCTCACATCCACAAGTCTTGACAGGTCTGACATCTGGCGACACTCAAATATAGTCTCTATTAACACCTGCAACCAAGGAGATGATAGGATAACTTATAAAAACTGAAAGATGCTGGGTGGCTACAAAAATATGATCAACAGACGACTATTTCATCGCTTCGTTTTGTATTATAAAATTCTGCTATTTAAAACTACCAGTTTAGGATTGGCTTGCGGATATTGCAAAAACCAAGTTTTATGCCTTGCTGTATTATTTACTTGATTCAAGAATCTGGCCTGTAGGAGCTTTAGTTTTTTCGTGGAAACTTGGCACAGTCAACCTAACGACTTAAAGAAAATTCAAGAAAATGTTTTCCATTAAAGAGGTATCTGGACCTGATTTCTAAGCAATAAGTTTTTTATGCGATAAAAATGAACTGTCCCTCCCCGTTGGATATCGTGTATAGCATCCTTATTAATTAGAGTATTGTTGTGGCCTAATAGCTTTTATTTGGTTTTATTTAGTTCTTATTTTCAGGGCTTTATTTTAAAATTTTGATATCTTACCTTTTGTCTGCAGTCTTTAGCATGTAATTGTAATAATCTTGAGTATTAGTCGTGCAGATTTTTCAAATGTATTATCTGCTAATATTTTCTTTAAGTATTTTATCACCCCTCTTAAATATCTCTCTACCGGATTGGCTTGCTTATACAACAAAAACCAACTTTTATGGTTTGCTGTATTGTATTTATAAACCTCGCGTTTTTAAAATAAGTTGTATTATCTGCTAATATATTCTTTAGTTTTCCAAATTCTATAAAATATTCATTTACATAACGTTCTTAAAACCAAGGGCGCTAACACAAGATGTAAATAAACCATAACATTCTTAAAGCCAAGATGCCAACACAAGAACAAAGAAGGTGTCTGTTTTGCGATATGCGGAAGTTGCCGAATCGGATAAACTGAAAAATGCTGAGTGGTAAACACGGTTCTTTTATCGCTCCTGTTTTGTATTATAAAATTCAGCTGTCTAAGACCCACCGTACTTATGTGTGTGTTAGCTTCCTACCAGAGTTTACTGCTGGAATGTGTATAAGATTGGCTAAAACTACATCAAACCCGCTAACTGAAGGGTATTTTTTACTAATATATATTGCTGTTCGATATTTGACAAGGCCCGGTTTACAAGTTTTCTGTCTGTCTGTTAGCAGTGCTTTCGAACCTATATTAAAACAATCTAAAATTTGGTAAAAGAAAACAATATGCAATTAAATGGTACTGTTGCTAATATCCAAAATTTTTAACTCAGTTTACACTCCGAACTGTAACCTGTAAATCTCTACAGCATAATAATATTTCTTTAGGAACTTGCTTCCTGCTAAAGTGAGGAATGCTGTACATAAATCCAAGCGAAATAAATAACTATCGGCTCGAGACTGTGTATTTAATAAAGTACGGGAAAAACACGTAATATTTACTTTGCTTACAAACAATGTCTCTAACACTCCAACACTTTGTTAAATACTGTCTACCGCTTAAACAGTCCTCCAGCGGGATCGAACACATTACCTATCTACTAAAAGATGCTTCCAATCGGTCTATTCAAGTTAAATATCCAGACATACATCTCGTTGAACGCGTAATAAAACAAAAACCTAACAAGGTATTTAAAATGGTTTGGATTTTTATATTGCATCTTTTTATCTGGAAATAATTCGATATATACTATTAGACAACAATGGCTTCATTGTTCAGTTATTTTTTGCAATCGTGCAGATTTCTCAAACAACAACTGTATACATTTATTTTTGCAGCATTCGGCAAAATTCTCAGACAATAACATCCGCCAAACGCCCACATCAGTTTAAACAAGTCTGAACAGCATCCGGTGTGCATTTTTCAAACAAAGACACCATACATTTATTTTAGCAACCGCGCGCATTCTGAGACAATGACTCACATCCGGTGCAAAAAATTCTCAAACACTCAGCACGTTAGCATTCTGACTGGTGCTATATAAACCTGGTGTGTTGCAGCATTTCTAGCATTCTCCTGTACGCGCTCTTTCCAAAAAACATGGCAGATTTCAACCAGAAACTTTGCAACTTAAATGAGGTTAAAGAGTGGAAAAATGTACGAGATTTGAAGATTGACGAAAAATATCTAATAATAAATGTGTATCGATGTCCGACTAAATACGGCAATAAAGTAGTGGTGGAATTGGACAACTTCAGATTCATTCTACCAGCACGCTACGACTGCCTAACAGACGCAGACCTACAACAATTAGGAAAACGTCGCTACTATATCATCTCGGGTGGCAAGTGTGGGAGCAGCACGAAACTGGTCTTCGAGGAAATCGTTCAGACAGAGATGACATCCGTAGCACAATAATTAGCTGATATGTATTTATAGTAATTTTTATACATGTATGTTTTAGGTAAATAAATACAAGTATATTTACATTGTTGTTTTATTACACCATTGTGCGTCTAACAGACATCAGTACTTGACAAATTTATTTCAAGATCATTTTTGCAGATCAGCACATTTTAATCTCTAGACTCTAACTGTATTAGCAAAAACTTCCAACTGTGCTGATTTTTCTTAAACAATGGGTTTCTTTGTTTGAATTTTTTTTGCAGATCAACACATTTTTAATCTCCAGACAACAATAGCTTCATTGTTCTCGAATTTCGTGCTGATTTTAAAACAAGGGATGCCATTGTTCAACAACATCCTGCAAGAATAGACATGTCTGTCAGACGATGAGTCACATCCGGTCGAGCCTGAGAAAATTTTGATAAGCGTAACAATAGCTTCTGATTTACTGATAACATCCTGCAAGAATAGACATGTCTGCATCCCAGACGCTCGAGCGTGGGAAAATTTCAAAAACTACACTTTTAACCCAAAAAATTCCCGGAAGTGGCACGTGACCTAGGTGAGGCCCGTGACCTCGCCCGTGACCTTCGACTAGACTTAGCCAAGTTTCACACCAGAGGCCAATAACCGTGACCTTGACCCCGGCTAGACCCGTGACCTTCGGCTAGACTTAGCCAAGTTTTAAACCAGAGGCCGCCACGTGACACCGGAAGTGTCCCAGAACACCCCTAGGTACACTACTACAAACGAGCCCATTAATTTAACTGATCCATAAAATTACGTCGGGTTTCTGAAAACAATCTCTATTAGTTTATAGACCTTGTTAACTAACTACGGGTTCTACACTGAACTAATAGTTATCAAAAAATGGGATAGATGCGCTACTATCCCCTCCGTCAAAATTGACAGAAAATTCAAAACTTTTTGTGTTTTGAGTGAATCATTTTTGTTAAATTATGGACCCCAAGCGAATGAGAGGAAGAATTTCACCGAGGGGGAAATTCTTTCTTCTTTAAGGTGGTTACCACCAAATATAAGTCAATCTTGGAATTGGAAAATAAACAATCCGATGCGGTAATCACGGCAAGAAGGAATTTGGCTTGGCAATAAATTGCCAGAGAATTTAATTCGCAAAATCAAATGGTCCATCGAACTGCCAAGCAGCTTCATGCGCTGTACGATAATTTAAGAAAAAAACATTCTGAGCACACGCGAGTACCAAAGCGCTGCCAAAAGAACTGATTCTGTTATATGAAAGTCTTGAAATCTTTCAGTTCTTGTTAAAAACACCAAAATGTCTCGATACACGCTACAACGTGCAAAAGAAACCGGCTATTCCATCTCCGGCGCGCAAACGCAAGTGCTACTGCTAACCTATGCTTTGCTACATATTTGTATTATTGGTGGTCTAGGCACATTTTGTTACATGAAAATCTTGGGATCTATATTAAATTTGAACAGCAACAATACCAAACCACGCCAAAACAACGGTTTCACGGTTTTTTATACTCTTTGACACTTTTAACCTGGGCTGTCACTTAATTTAACTGACCACATTGCTTCGTTAATTTAAATGTGCAAAAACGCACAGTAAAAGTCAAATAGACGTTTCAGAAACCCATTTACTGCTTTATGGAACAGTTAAACTAACTGGTCTGATAAATTAGTTTCCAGAAACCGGCCCTAAGTCTGCTATAATAAATTTTACTGCATCCAAAAAATTCAAGTTCAATAGTTTAGTATTAAGGTGCGTTAAAACTTCTGAAAAGCAAGTTTTACGGTAAATATTAACTTCAGAAAATTTTCTTGTACTACTATAATACCTAGTGCCGATCAAAATATATTAATTTTATCTCTGGTAAGAGTGCCAATACTAACAGGTGCTCAAAAACTGGTTTAGAATTAATTGAAGAGGTTATAAACGATATAGAAGTGCATTTGTAGCTTGTTTAGCCGTATAAAACTGCTATAATTAATTTTTCTGCATCCAAAAAATTCAAGTTCAATAATTTAGTATTAACGTGCATTAAAACGTCCGAGAAGCACTTTTTCAGTAAATATTAACTACAGAAAATTTTCTTGTACTGCTATAATACCTAGTGTCGGTCAAAATATATTAATTTTATGCCTGGTAAGCGTGTCAACACTAACAAGTGCTTAACAACTGGCTTAGAATTTATTGCAGAAGTTGTAAACGCTGTATGAGTGCATTTGGAGCTTATTTAGCCATGTAAAACTGCTATATGTAATTTTTCTGCATCCAAAAAAGTCATGTTTAATAGTTTAGTATTAAGGGGCATTAAAACGTCTGAAAAGCACGTTTTTCAGAAAATATTAACTACAGAAAATTTTCTTGTACTACTATAATACTTACCGTAGATCAATATATATTAATTTTATGCCTGGTAAGCGTGTCAACACTAACAAGTGCTTAACAACTGGCTTAGAATTTATTGCAAAGGTTGTTAACGCTGTAGCAGTGCATTTGAAGCTTTTTTAGCCATATAAAACTGCTATATGTAATTTTTCTGCATCCAAAAAATTCATGTTTAATAGTTTAGTATTAAGGGGCATTAACACGTATGAAAAGCAAGTTTTACAGTAAATATTAGCTACAGAAAATTTTCTTGTACTACTATAATACCTAGGGTCGATCAAAATATATTAATTTTATCCCTGGTAATCGTGCCGATACTAACAGGTGCTTAACAACTAGTTTAGAATTGATTGCAGATTTTATAAGCGCTGTAGGAGTGCGTTTGGAGCTTATTTAGCCATTTAAAGCTGCTATATTCAATTTTTCTGCATTAAAAAAATTTAAGTTCATTAGTTTAATATTAAGGTGCATTAAAACCTATGAAAAGCAAGCTTTACAGTAAATATTAACTACAGAAAATTTTCTTGCACTGCTATAATACCTAGTGTCGATCAATATATACTAATTTTATACATGGTAAGCGTGTCAACACTAACAAGTGCTTAACAACTAGCTTAGAATTGATTGCCGATGTTGTAAACGCTGTAGGAGTGAATTTTTAGCTAATTTAGTCATATAAAACTGCTATATTTAATTTTTCTGCATCCATAAAATTCAAGTTTAATGGTTTAGTATTAAGGTGCGGTAAACCGTCTAAAAAGCACTTTTTTCAGTAAATATTATTTACTAAAAATTTCCTTGTACTGCTGTAATACCTAGTGACGATCAAAATATATTAATGTTATCCCTGGTAAGCGTGCCAACACTAGCAAGTGATCAGAAACTTGTCTTAGAATTGATTGCAAAGGTTGCAAACTGTTATATTTAATTTTTGTGCATCCAAAAAATTCAAGTTTAATAGTATAGTAATAAGGTGCGTTAAAACGTCTGAAAAGCAAGTTTTACAGTAAATATTAACTGCAGAAAAATTTCTTGTACTACTATAATACCTAGCGTCGGTCAAAATATATTAATTTTATCCCTGGTAAGCGTGCGAGCACTAACAATTGCTCAACAACTGGCTTAGAATTGATTGCAAAGGTTGTTAACGCTGTAGGAGTGCATATGGAGCTTATTTAGCCATATAAAACTGCTATATTTAATTTATCTGCATCCAAAAAATTCAAGTTTAATACTTTAGTGTTAAGGTGCGTTAAAACGTTTGAAAAGCACGTTTTTCAGTAAATATTAACTACAGAAGATTTTCTTGTACTACTATATTATCTAGTGCCTATCAAAATAGATTAATTTTATTTCTGGTAAGCTTGCCAATACTAACAGGTGCTCAACAACTGGCTCAGAATTGATTTCAGAGGTTGTAAACGCTGTGGGAGTGCATTTGGTGCCTTTTAGCCATATAAAACTGCTATAATAAATTTTTCTGCATCCAAAAAATTCACATCCATTAGTTTAGTACTAAGGTGCGTTAAAACTTCTGAAAAGCAGGTTTTACAGTAAATATTAACTACAGAAAATTTTCTTGCACTACTATAATACCTAGTGTCGATCAATATATACTAATTTTATACATGGTAAGCGTGTCAACACTAACAAGTGCTTAGCAACTGGCTTAAAATTGATTGCAGAGGTTGTAAACGATGTAGAAGTGCATTTGTAGCTTATTTAGCCGTATAATACTGTTATAATGAATTTTTCTGCATCCAAATAATTCAAGTTCAATAGTTTAGTAATAAGGTGCGTTAAAACGTCGGAAAAGCAAGTTTTACAGTAAAAATTAATTACAGAAAATTTTCTTGTATTACTATAATGCCTAGTGTCGATCAAAATATATTATTTTTATCCCTCGTAAGCGTGTCAATACTAACAGGTGCTCAACAACTGCCTTAGAATTTATTGCAGAAGTTATAAACGGTTTAGGAGTGAATTTTTAGCAAATTTAGCCATATAAAACTGCTATACTGAATTTTTCTGCATCCAAAATATAGTTCAATAGTTTAATATGAAGGTGCGCTAAAACGTATAAAAAGCACGTTTTTCAGTAAATATTAACTGCAGAAAATTTTATTGTATTACTATAACACCCAGAGTCGATCAAAACATATTAATTTTATCCCTGGTATGCGTGCCAATACTAACAAGTACTCAACAACTGGCTTAGAATTGATTGCAAAGGTTGTAAACGCTCTAGGAGTGCATTTGGTGCTTATTTAGCAACATAAAACTGCTGTATTTAATTTTTCAGCATCCAAAAAATTCAAGTTTGATAGTTTAGTGTAAAGGTGCGTTAAAACTTCTGAAAAGCACGTTTTTCAGTAAATATTAATTACAGAAGATTTTCTTGTACTACTATAATACCTAGTGCCGATCAAAATATACTAATTTTATCTCTGGTAAGAGTGCCAATACTAACAGGTGCTCAACAACTGGCTTAAAATTCATTGCAGTGGTTGTAAACGCTCTAGGAGTGCATTTGGAGCTTATTTAGCCATATAAAACTTTTATATTCAATTTTTCTGCATCCACAAAATTCAAGTTTAATAGTTTACTATTATGGTGCGCTAAAACGTCTAAAAAGTACGTTTTTCAGTAAATATTAACTACTAAAAATTGTCTTGTTCTACTATAATACTTAGTGTCGATAAAAATATATTAATTTTATCCCTGGTAAGCTTGCCAATATTATCAGGTGCTCAAAAACTGGTTTAGAATTAATTGCAGAGGTTATAAACGATATAGAAGTGCATTTGTAGCTTGTTTAGCCGTATAAAACTGCTATAATTAATTTTTCTGCATCCAAAAAATTCAAGTTCAATAATTTAGTATTAACGTGCATTAAAAAGTCAGAGAAGCAGTTTTTCAGTAAATATTAACTACAGAAAATTTTCTTGTGCTGCTATAATACCTAGTGTCGGTCAAAATATATTAATTTTATGCCTGGTAAGCGTGTCAACACTAACAAGTGCTTAAGAACTGGCTTAGAATTTATTGCAGAAGTTGTAAACGCTGTATGAGTGCATTTGGAGCTTATTTAGCCATATAAAACTACTGTAATGAATTTGTCTGTATCCAAAAAATTCACATTAATTAGTTAATGGGTTAAAACGTCCGAAAAGCAAGTTTTACAGTAAATATTAACTACATAAAGTATTCTTGTACTACTATAATACCTAGTGTCGATCAAAATATATTAATTTTATCGCTAGTAAGCGTGCCAATACTAACAGGTGCTCAACAACTGGCTTAGAATTGATTGCAGAGATTATAAAGGCTGTAGGAGTGCATTTGGAGCTTATTTAGCCATATAAAGCTGCTAGAATGAATTTTTCTGCATCCAAAAAATTCAAGTTCAATAGTTTAGTATTAAGGTGCGTTAAAACTTCTGAAAAGCAAGTTTTACGGTAAGTATTAACTACAGAAAATTTTCTTGTACTACTATAGTACCTAGTGTCGATCAAAATATATTAATTTTATGCCTGGTAAGCTTGCCAATACTAATAGGTGCTAAACAACTGGCTTAGAATTGATTGCATAGGTTTTAAACGCTGTAATAGTGCATATAGAACTTATTGAGCCATATTAAACTGCTGTATTCAATTTTTCTGCATCAAAAAAATTCAAGTTCAATAGTTTAGTATTAAGGGGCATTAAAACGTCCGAGAAGCACTTTTTCAGTAAATATTAACTACAGCAAATTTTCTTGTACTGCTGTAATACCTAGTGTCGGTCAAAATATATTAATTTTATACCTGGTAAGCGTGTCAACACTAACAAGTGCTTAACAACTGGCTTAGAATTGATTGCAGTTGTAAACGCTGTAGGAGTGCTTTTAGAGCTTATTGAGCCATATTAAACTGCTGTATTCAATTTTTCTGTTTCCAAAAAATTCCAATTCAATAGTTTAGTATTAAGGTGCGTTAACCCGTCTGAAAATCACGTTTTTCAGTAAGTATCAACCACAGACGATTTTCTAGTACCACTATAATATTTAGTGCCGATTAAAATATATTAATTTTAACGCTGGTAAGCGTGCCAATACCAACAAGTGCTCAACAACTGGCTTAGAATTGATTGCTTATGTTGTAAACGTTGTAGGAGTGCATTTGAAGCTTATTTAGCCGTATAAAACTGCTATATTAAATTTTTCTGCATTCAAAAATTTCAAGTTTAATAGTTTAGTATTAAGGTGCATTAAAACGTCTGAAAAACAAGTTTTTCAGTAAATATTATCTACAGGAGAGTTTCTTGTACTACCAAGGGCCATTTTGGCATTAAATAGCAATTAATTACCAATCTAACGATATGCTTTAGCACTACTTTATCTTTATCTAATATTGAAGAATCAGTAATTTATTAATTTTTTTAATATTTCTATGTAATACCTAATACCTAAGCAAATTCGGAAGCACTGTTTTATGTAATTTGAGTAGTAGATTGCAAAACACATAAAATATTTAGGATAATCCATTTAAAAAATCAAAGTTAGTATTATTTCCGGTGAAACCGGAAGTCGGCCATCTTGATTATGCTTATATATCAATCCGAAATTATGTCTAGTATCCTTGTATCAAATTTCATCCAAATTCATTCATAAGTAACGGAGATAGAGACATGGCCATGGCCCTGGTCTCAATGTCACCCGGTATACTGGCTGAGGAAGATATAATTAATTGTTATACACTAGTTAGTAATTTAATAGTTGAGACTTAGCACAATTGGTAATTTTTTAAGAAGCTCTCAAAATGGTGTGAAATATTAATGTTTGAATACAGAAGATTGTTCATAGTGTTGTTTTGACTAATTAACCCAAAAAACCCCTACACTACGAAAAAATAAATGTTTTAATAAGGTCCTAATGTTGGAAATTCGTCAGAGGGTGCTCACATGTTTTCAAGAAGTGCCAGGCACTTCTGGCACCCCCTAGCTATAGGCATGGTGCTAACTTGAATTCAGGGGTTGCTATGATGCTAAGCAACCCCCTAGTTCCGCCTATGTACCTATCTGTATATTAAAATGATCAGTATTTCGTCGGATTTAAGCTACCTACACATAGAGCGTTCTATTAAAAATAAGGATAATTTGGTCTGTTACACTTTTTTGAGCTACCCTGTATAATAACAATACCTATCTTGCTAATATGCACCACCTGCGTAGCTACAACTTTTACATAAACAAATTTCATGTAATTTCCAAGACCAGGAGCATCATTCTAATACTTTTAGAAATATCTTTCATTTCTGCATCGTTGCCGGACCCTCTATTTAGATTATATTAAGAGCTAAACAAAACAATTAAAACTTTATAAAGTTAAGAATATTTTCTATTTTTACTTCCTTTTACGATAAAGGAAGTATTGGATTCACTCCAAAAGTTCGAAATTGAGTTTTCAACAGATCTTCACGTTTTCGAATCCCCTGAATCCAAAAAAACATGTTTTTGTTCATTGGTCTGTCTGTGTGTGAACAGAATATCTCAAAAATGAAAAGACCCTAGCAGCACAACCTGATTGGAGCCATGTTGGCTTCCAACATTGGCAAAACATTGGAATGAAACGTTTTTATATATGGTATTTATATTGGACTCCCATATGTATTCTACATCGGCGATCAATATTTATCCTACATGGGTGACAAATATTTATTCAACATTGGCCACCAATATTTATCCTATGTAGATGACAAATATAGTACCCTAGCAGCGCAGCCTGATTGGAGCCATGTTGGCTGCCAACATTGGCAAAACATTGGAATGAAACGCTTTTATATATGGTATTTATATTGAACTCCAATATGTATTCTATATTGGCCATCAATATTTATTCTATATAGATGACAAATATAGTACCTTAGCAGCACAACCTGATTGGTGCCATGTTGGCTGCCAACATTGGTAAAACATTAGAATGAAGCGTTTTTATATATGGTATTTATATTGGACTCCCATATGTATTCTACATTGGCGATCAATATTTAACCTTCATTGGTGACAAATATTTATTCGACATTGGCCACCAATATTTATTCTATATAGATGACAAATATAGTACCTTAGCAGCACAACCTGATTGGAGCCATGTTGGCTGCCAACATTGGTAAAACATTGGAATGAAACGCTTTTATATATGGTATTTATATTGGACTCCCATATGTATTCTACATTGGCGATCAATATTTAACCTTCATTGGTGACAAATATTTATTCAACATTGGCCACCAATATTTATCCTATGTAGATGACAAATATAGTACCCTAGCAGCGCAGCCTGATTGGAGCCATGTTGGCTGCCAACATTGGCAAAACATTGGAATGAAACGCTTTTATATATGGTATTTATATTGAACTCCAATATGTATTCTATATTGGCCATCAATATTTATCCTACATTGTTGAAAAACACTGAATCTACATTCTTGACCAATATTTATTCTATATTGATAATTCATATTTATTCTTTTTAGATCCTTCTTAAAAATTGAAAATAACGTTTTTTTAAAATGACTGCTTTAAACCTTTTTAAAATGAAGTATCCATGGAACAGAATAATAATTTGTTACAGAATAACAATAAAGTAAACGGCTTACTATGATTTTTGGATAAATTGTGGACGATCTGGACTAAATTATTGCCATTTTTTGTTCTGTTCCACGGCTACTTGATTTTAATGGGTTTAAAACAGTTATTTTGTAAATACCTCCTGTTATTTTCGTGTCATAAAAAATGTATCGGAGTATTTTTGTTGAGAGTTGAATTTGCGTCGATTGGTACAAAAAATCTACATTTTTGGAAATAACTCGAGAAGTAAATGCTTAATGCTTATGCCCTTAATTTGGTCCACCCTGTATAATTCATTTATAATTTACAAATATTAAATACTAGATATTTCAGTCAATATACAGAAATGCAATATTTTTCTAAGTATAATCATGGGTGAGATGTTAAAAATACATGTTTTTTAATATCCAACCAACTATATAATTATAATGTTATAAAATATACATTCACAAAATAATTTTTATACGGTCGTTAGCCGTTGCCAAAAAGAGTGATACAGACTTTCTCATATCTGTATCTGGCACTTCCGGGAAACGGCGTCGCACGGCAGCTGTAACAAAAATTAACACACTATACATCTTACATTTCAAAATATATGAAAAACAACTTACTAACAATAACGTCGTAAATTTTCAAGGTACAAAAGGGCAGTTTTTTCTTTTTTCCAAGTCCTGAATACAACGTTGTTACTTCTGGGGATAGAAGTTTTTTCATAATATTATATATTTATTAATATAATAACAAAATAAGAATAAAAGTAGTACTTACCTTAAAGATTTATTTCTAAGGGCGAAAACTTGCGGAAAACGTTCAGTCACAGGTCGCAAAGAGAAGTGTGGCATCGAAATCGAGTAACATTTGAAGCTTTAAGAGCCCGACAATTACCCTCTCGTTGAAGCAGGTAGAAATGTGGCTGAGAACTAAGCTTGCCGACCTTGAGACGACAATCTTTCTAAGTGTAATAATGGAAATAATCACGGGGGTGAGGACAGAGGGGCCATTGGCACTTAAATTGCCGTGAAAGAATTAAAAAATTGCACTAAATATATAAAAATTGAACAACCAAATACTCTTCAATGTAGGTATAATGAGTACTTCAACTGGATAGAAATACATATAGAGAAATCTATTTTTTATTTTATTAACCACAATAATTGCGTAATACAGTGGAATCTCGAAGGGACAGGAAAAGAACTTGAACTTGGAGGGAGCAACTATAAGTTGCATACAAGTGTATACAACATAGAGCATGTTTACTAAACACATATCATAATTAGATTATTAATTAAACATCGACATTATGTCTTGATTGTCCATGAAATTCTTCGGCTTTTAATAAAATTAAAAGTTTTGACTTCTCATCCTTTTAAACTGTAATTCGCCATGGCCTAAATTGCTGCAGCAATGAAAACAGTTCTCTTAACATTTTTAACCCTCGCAGTATTGATGAATATTTTTGATTAGATACATTTTTGATAATGTGTTCCAGCGAATTTGAAATTCATTTGCAAAAAGACATAAAAATTAAATAGGCATTATTATTTAAGTCGTTTTATTGGCATTTACAATATAAATAACCAATTTTGTAATATGAACATTATTATTTATATAGGAACTACCAACAAATTAGTATAGGTTTCGTTACTTTTCGTGACTAATGTTTGCCATCTATATTTCTATCAGACAATATACATAATAGAAATATATAAATTATGAAAACCATAATGCAATTTTAGCCATTCTGTAATTCATACTTTCTTAATTTGTAGTGCCAGAGGGAATTCATTGTAAGCTTTTTACGATGCCGAAGTCTTTATTTACTGTAAATAGAGAATCACACTACTTGTCTGTAATGATACGGTCTTTTTTGCCACATGCGCTACAAATATCCGTAATGCTATCGTTTAATGTTAGCGGTAAAAGTCAAATCTCTGTTTTCTAGACTTGTTAGTGCATTAGGAAGTAGGGAATAATTACCAGAAATAAATTCTGAATAGTTTTGTAAAAGTTTGTTGTCGCTTCAAGTGAAGTCGCCGAATCTCTATCAACATTTGTAGGGATACGAAAATTTCTTCACGTTCAGTTACGGACGATTTCACTGACCTATGATTCATAAAATATTCTCTTTGTTCAGAAAAACGGTAATAGCATTTTCTAGGAATATATATATATTTAAACTGTGTTCGGCCATTGGTAAGTAATTGGAGAAGCTGAAAATATGGCTATGTCTCAAATATAAATTAACGTCGTGTATATATTAAGTTGAAGTAGCATGAAGATAAATTTTATGTAAATATTCCATTGTTGGAAGTCATTTTAGATAAATCCAACGTAGGGCCCACATTGCTTCACAATATTGTAAAATAGTAGCCTGCCAATATTGAATCAAGATGAGTTTTGCGTGAATATTCCAATATTGGAGATAGATAAAAAAATTTACATCGTCACAATATTTTCTGAAGCTAGGAATCCATTATGGTCTTCCTAGACAAATCCGATGTAGGGCCCACATTGCTTTATAATGTTGGAAATATATAGGAAATTTATATGGTAACAATAATGTCTGGAGCTAGGCATCCCATTATGGTCTTTCTAGATAAATCCAATGTAGGCACCATATTGCTTTATAATATTGGAAATATATAGGAAATTTATACGGTAACAATATTGTCTGGAGCTAGGCATCCCATTATGGTCTTCCTAGATGAATCCAATGTAGGCACCATATTGCTTTAGAATATTGGAAATATGTAGGAAATTTATATAGTAACAATATTGGCTGGAGCTAGGCATCCCATTATGGTCTTCCTAGATAAATCCAATGTAGGCACCATATTGCTTTATAATATTGGAAATATATAGGAAATTTATATGGTAACAATATTGTCTGGAGCTAGGCATCCCATTATGGTCTTCCTAGATGAATCCAATGTAGGCACCATATTGCTTTATAATATTGGGAATATGTAGGAAATTTATATAGTAACAATATTGTCTGGAGCTAGGCATCCCATTATGGTCTTCCCAGATGAATCCAATGTAGGCCCCACATTGATTCGCAATACTGAAAAATAATAGGCTAACAATATTGTATCAAGATGGGTTTTACGTGGCCAATATTGGCCAAGATTCCAACATTGGAAACAGATTGGAACAATATGGTTCCAAGATTTTGTGCTGCTAGGGACGTTTTAGAGTCCCCTGAACCCAAAAAACAAATTTTTTTCATTGGTCTGCCTGTATGTGTCAGTGAACAGAATATCTCAAAAACGAAAAGAGGTATGGCGTTGAAACTGCATATATAAGTTTTGTGTACTATGTAGATGCGACAGCAAGCTTTTGAAGAAAATCGCATAACCGGAAGTAGGTGTTTACTCTTGTGATTTTTCAGTTTTTTTTCTATTTTTCAAAAACGGCTCTTACGATTTTTTTTCAAACTTTACATTTTTAATGTGTATTGATGTGAGATAGGTGATTTTCCAATTGAATACCTCTAAAATGGGTTTCTTGCTTTTTTGTTGTATTAACTCCTATTTTAAGTAGAACACCCGGTATATTATTACATTTTTGAATTCAGTTTCAAATTTTAGAGAAAATTCGTCTCTTGATCTAATGCTCTATTTTGTACCGTTTATGTAGAATTTGCAATTTTTGAAAATTTTTGACAAATGCTGAAAAATTAAAAATCAAATTTTTGCCTAATTATAAGATCACTGTAAAAGGAAGTTATGTGAGTGCGTCACACCAGATTTTTTCTATTTCTTGCTTATTTTTAAATACCGTATAAAATAACATAAAGAGAACAGTTTACAGAAGATTTATCAAAATCCTGATGTGATGGAATTCTTTTTAAATTATTTTTGGAGTTTTATGAAACGTAAGATATATTACATACATAATAGCGTATAAGCAACCGGTGTTGATCAGCGTTGTTACTAGATTCTCACCGACCAGCTTAAAGAAGCTCACCAACTAGTTTTTAAATAAAATCCTACAATTGTGCCATTCCTAATTTGCCTTCTTGCCTTCACCTCTTAAAAACGCACATTCGTGCTCAAGTTCTACGAGCAAGAAACGGTTTAATCTCAACTGTCTTTAATTTGGGTTAATATCTTTCGGCGTAGTTTTAATGTGCTGAACCATAAGCGACAGGAATAAAAAAGTTGAAACTTTATGATTGCCAAAGTCGAGTTCTTTTGGTAGGCATTTTTCGGAAATTCTTAAGGTAGCAATTACTGTAATGGGCATGTACTATATGCACTATAAAAACTGCCATCTGTTCCGTCCACACGCGATGCATTACCTTTATTTGGTCTTTAAATTCAGTTATTTCCTTGGTATATGTGTTGCAGTAAACAGCGGTAAGTCTCTGTTAGACGTTTATGTGCTTTCCTAAATGCAGCAATATTATTGTTTCAAATTTGTTCAGTAGTTATTATTCCTACAATACTTAGCAATACATAACAATATCTGTGGCGTTTCTGTAACAATCTAGTGAAAAGTCAAATGTTTGTTTTGCATTTTATTTCCACCGTTCAAATATACTAACAAAATGAACGTTTTGACAAAAAAAACTGCCGTTGCAATTAATACGACGTCGTCTATGTATGCGACTGTTTGGATCCTTTCAGACATTTTTATCTGTAAGACTCATCATATACAGAGTGTCTATAAAAGATTGTCTGTTCAAGAGGGCACATGTAATGAGCAATTTTGCGCATCATTGTTTTATGACCAATACTAATTAATGTAAGATTAACTAATATCACCTTCAAACAAATGTTAGTCATTCTGATCCTGCTAATAAACCATTGCAGTTGTACTAATTCAATCAAATTTATTTACATTATGACGATGAGAACAACTTCGAACACAATTTTTAAGTTAAATGTAATAAAGCTGCAGAAACTGTTAGAAATAAGTTGGCCGGTAATACAGATGCAGACAAAATCTATAACATATTCCACAATCCTTAATTAGTGGCACCATTCATAGTCTTCTTAACCAGATACTCTGTATTATGTTCCATATGGTCAGCCCACGTAGCCGACCCCTGTGGAACTCCCGGTATCATTTCATAACTACTCCCATCTCCCGTAATAATTGTTCAGTCGCTTAGACTCTGAACTATGTTTATTGTATAGGATGAGATCTTCACTTTTTTAAGTTCTTTGATTACTTCTCTCCAACAAGTCGCTCGTGTACGCTTGCACTGCAAAACTTGACCGCTTTCGGCCCTGTAACACGACATGCGCATGCCCACATTGGCGCGGTATCAACAAACACATTGGCGGGCGCTTAGAATTTCTAGCGGCGCATTTAAAACTAATTATAAACACAAAACACATGAACACGCTCAGGCGAGCCAGGTCAAGCCCGTTACAGAGTTTGTACACTAAGAGATATAGATACGCAATTATTTATTATCATATGATCAATCATTCTCCTTTTTAAATTGCAAATCAGGTATAAAGATCTTGTTCAAATTGAAAATTAGAAAATGCGAAAGAGGGGTCAAGTTGAGAAGTCTTAGCAGTTTACTGTGTTAGTTAAATAATGCCAGAAGACCATCCATGTTCGCATTGTTAAGTTACGAAGAGTTTAACGTTACATCTTATTAACATAAAAAAGTTAAATGTACACATAGAATATCTCTCGCTATGTTAGGAACGAGCAAACAGGCAGCCGTTTTGTGGTTTTGTGTCGAACATCAATGATCTCGAGACGTCACTACAACCAATGAACCAACAATAACTATTGTTGCCGCAAAACAATCAGATGTAGTACACGTACTGCACGCCGAGTGTAAATTCCTCGGCCAGCGTTTCATTATGATGCTAATTCCGACTGCTACTTCTTCTTCACATCTTCGATTGAGCGGACAAAGGCGCATTCCCGCAGTTGCACTTAACCCGAACGCAGTTATGTATGTAGGTGCAGGCGATTTTTGTTGTTTCCATAAAGATCTTTAACAGCTGTGCAGTAGGTAGAAAATAGTAGCTGGCAATTTCCTCTATTGTTCCTGACCTACACAGACTTATTTATTCGCGGGCCGCCGCAATAAATACACTCTCACACACGCAGCTCGACTCTCTCTGTGAACTACACCCACTGCATGCATGCGCCTTTTTCGGTGACCGGATTGCGAATTTAATTTTACATTCTGCCAGGGCCTCCAGATTAAGCGAGAGAAATTTTATGGCGGCATGGGAAAGTTTGTGGCGGCTTGGTCCACGCCAATTTCAAAAACTGGGCAACAACTACCTACTGGGACATTAGGTTAATGAGGCTTTGATTGAGTGGATAGCAGAGACCTTCGTCCATTCGAAATTGCAATTCTGATCATTTACTGGCTAGATTTTAAGACTGATGCGCAAATCAGGATAAATAATCATGGTGGGTTCGGTGCTTACCACTTGGTCGTTTTTATTCGGGTAAACTCGTGTCAATTTTGTTATGATTCAATTCTAGCCATATTGATTTAAATTCCTACAGAACTGGAAGTTGAGCTTAAGGTATTTCTGGCGATTTTTATGCTTAGACGTTACTGGTATCTCCCAGTGTTTGAGTTAATGCAAAGGTCTGGATACGTTGCCAATCTGTGCAATCTCTGCTTAGCATTCGGGAGGTCGCGGGTTCAATTCCCGTGGTCGTCTGCTCTGATTCAGGTTTTTAGGTGGTTTTCCTAAGTCAAGAGAGTACCTACTCTGAGGCGAATGCCGCGGCAGTACTTCTCTACCTTACCTTGCCTCTCTTTCATTCTCCACCTCTCCTTTCTCTCACCCATCCTGAAATTCCCGTTCTTGGCTGAAGAGGGACGCAAGGTCCCTATAGCAACCCGCCCCCAGTTGGGGGGATTGAAATGACCCTGAACCTTTTTACATTTACTTGCCAATCTTCAACCTCAACGTAGCACCCTGGAAATATTTATCCCCCATTCTTGCACTCATAGTCGGTGATTATTTAACAAATACTATCAGCTAAAGCGCCAGTTTTCTTATTTTCGAAACAAAAAACGCGGTTTCAATTACCTGTAGAAGTTCCAATTTGATATGCGCACCTTAGTGCTATCTTGCTTTGTTGAAATCGACCACATTTCTAATTCATTGTTTTTTTTCAGCAAAAAGAATTCGATTGTTCTTCGAACGCAGCTTTCGGTGCGAGTTCACACTATTATCGGTGAGTATTCATCAATCAAAACTCAATTACATACCTGACAAAGAGTTAAGTGCATTGCTTGCATTCGCCATTTGATTAGAGAATGCTTAGAATTACTATAATTTTGTACAATTTTATTGTTCCAAATACTGAGAAGAACAAAGTTTGTTAGTTGATTTAAACTTTCTCGCAAGAGTTCATGTTACAGTTACTGTTTCAAAACAAAGTAGAATAACGAGAATTTATTATTTTTTAGTTATATAATAAGTATTTGCTTCACATTTAAATAAGCTGGACTCTGTTAACAAGTAATTATTGCATCCTTGTTTAAAAATTGTAAAACTTAGCTTAAAATTTATATTTATTTATATTGAAGTCTGCAATTTGCAATTCAGGTTTAGCAAATGTTTCGATGAAATTATTTAAATCGGCAGAAGAACGCGAGACCAAAATTGTTGCGACAATTGCTCAAGAAGGCGTCGTTAATGAGAAGTGAAAATAGAAATCAGACGCTGTCGATTTAATTACAATTATCATTGAAATCGAAATGGTACCCGGTTAGTGCACAATAAAAACTCGTGACGACTTTCTCAGGAAGTGCACGACGACCCCTTGATGGGTTGGAAGCGCATGGAGCGGCCAGCAGGTTACAAAAATTAATTTGGAACGCGTTTTATGGACTGTAAAGCTTTATTGTTTTTCCGAACTTTTGTTTACCGCCTTCCAGTCAGCGAGCTGTTAAGAGCTCTTTTTTCTGGACAAATACTTCGAACGAACTTCATAATTGTAATTGAAGGACACTAGTGACTTCTTTCTTATTTTTAAGGTCTTGACCTAACAAACGATGTTGCATAAGTTGTGATAATTCAACGCTCTTTTTTTAGGGAAAAATTAAAAGAGATAGTTGTACTTCTCCATAAGTGCAAATGAGGTGGATAACTACTGAATAGCTCTCGACCCTGTTAATCTCACAACTGTTAAATTGTGTTTAGACATCTGCAACTGGTAGAAGTCGAGGTGTAGTTATGAGAGACAAAATTTGTCGTGTAGTTGTCGCCATCTGTATGACATACGTTGCAGGATCCCATCACCTACTCACCTTCTAATTTTGAGCTTGTGGTGCCAACTTTCGTATACAGTCCAATCACTATTTAACGAAGTAAATTCGCCGAAAAAAATTCGTAATATAGAAAATTCATTATTTAGAATAATTCGGTATATACAGGGTGACACAGCGGACATGTAACAGCCCATAACATTTTTATTTATTAGAATTACATCCTGAAATTTGGGTGATGCATTTATCATAAGGGCAACCTTTTGATGACTAATTAAAACTAATTTTTCCACTTCCGGTTTAACCGGAAGTAACGCTAAATTTTAAATTTTAAATGGCACCCTGTATATATTTTTAGCCTACCCGAACCGCTACAAAATTCTCTTTTCAACCGTGTGTTAGAACTTGACATTTGATTTCAAAATGGCTGCCAAAATAATTTTTTCTCCCAACCTTAGTTGGCCATGACATGACACTTGCAAATTATTAGCATGTCAAGGACGTTGAGATGTAAAAATTAAGGTGTAAAAATATTTGTGATTTTGATACTTTTTATCTAATTAATAAGAGTTACGAATAAAGGATAATTTTTCAAATTTTATAAATGTATTTGTTTAACGGTTAATTTCTCAAAATCCAAAATAGGAAACTCCAATTTTTATTTAATGTAACAGTAGAACAAATATTTTCTGTTTCATATAATGTATCAGAATTGGTATGAACAACTTTTTGTATTATTAAAAACGCAAAATTATACATATCTACATTGTTTCCAAAATACGTATATTATTAGTATCAATAACAAGCCAAGTAGGCTGTGTAACATCCTAGCATATTATTGATGTTAAAAACGTTAAACGAGTCTAGAGGGCTATGGATAGAATATGGCTGCAAAAGGTATATCATTTGTTTTGTTTTCTCTCGTTTAGCGTTATTCTGTCAATTTATTTAAAAGTATTTCGGCTTTTAAAAGAATATTCGCGATATTATTTATTGTTTTAAATGATGTATTCTACAGATGAAAAAGTTGATAGGCTCTTAATTTATGGTGAGGTGAGAAAAAATAGTAGAACTGTATGCGTAAAGATTTCCGGAAAGAAACCATCCTGCAAATAAGTTAATATAGTTGTCTATTCTGGATTTTGAGATATTAAGCGTGAAATAAATGCATTTCTAAAGTTTGAAAAATGGTCCTTTATTCCCAACTCTTATTAATTAGATAAAAAGTATCAAAATCACAAATATTTTTACGCCTTAATTTTTACATCTCAACGTCCTTTACATGCTAATAATTTGCAAGTGTCATATCATGGCCAACTAAGAGTTTAGGAGAAAAAATTATTTTGGCAGCCATTTTGAAATCAAATGTCAAGTTGTGACACACGGTTCAAAAGAGAATTTTGTAATGGTTCAGGTAGGCTAAAAATATATACAGAGTGCTATTTAAAATTTATAATTCAGGGTTACTTCCGGTTAAACCGGAAGTGGAAAAATTAGTTTTATTTAGTCATCAAAAGATTGTCCTTATGATAAATGCATCACTCAAATTTCAGAATTTAATTCTAATAAATAAAAATGTTATGGGCTGTTACATGTCCGCTGTGTCACCCTCTATGTATGCACATGGTATATATGTATGCACATATATTATGTATGTTTAATTGACCTGAAAAATGATTAAATAATTGAAGTTGTAGTTTTATGTGAAGTTTAATGTACGTAATTATTAATACATACATAGCTACATATCTATGTGCATAATATGTAACATAAACGTACATTATGTATGATTAAACACATAAGCTATTATATATAATGTATAAAGGAACATAAAAGCCGCACAGAAACATTAGGTATGTACTTACGAAAACATCAGATGTGGACTTAAGAGTTCTTACAGAAGTCCGTAATTTTTGGTTGCACTTTGCATTTAAACAATACACGTTTTCAAAAATTAACTCGCACTGATTTAAACATTTGAACAAACTCGCCGGAACATTTTCGCGATTTTGCAATGCACGACGGATGGTCTCAAATGCCTCAAAAGTTTCGCGGTCCGACGGCGCGGCATTTTCAATTTGCGGTACAAACTTAGCTTAACTTAACGCTGTGAAACAATTTGTTAAACTGAACAGTACAGTCTTTGAACGAATGTGGCATTACCCCCTAATGACCCCATCAATATTCTAGAAAAATTCCGAAACTGAACCTTTGGTGAATGAGAAAGAACCTTCCTGGAAACAACTCATTCAACTTAACAATACAGCCATTGAAGGAATGCAGCATTCTGGGTCCCGGGTGATGTAGCTTGAACAAGCGTCCACGTTCGATCAGCAGAGTTAAGCAACGCTGTCTCTGGTCAGAACTTGGATGGGAGTTCCACGGCTGCTTCTCCCGGCACCTCGTGGTACGGCTATCACGGAAAAAAGTTGGTCCCGGTTGTCATAATAACATCATGACAGTCGTTAGTGGGATTGGAAGTCCCCATAAAATGTACAGTGACGCCTATAATTGGCCTAAAGGCTGTTGGCAGAGTGCGGAATAAAAAAAAATTACCGCCTAATCACCCCATTAGAGAGAACCTTCCTGGAATTCAAACTACCTGACAAGGGTTTATGGCCCTAATTTTACTACGTTAAATAGAGATTATGTTCGCTAAATAGAGAGAAATATATATATATATATATATATAAATAATATCGGACATTGACGGTTCTAACCAAAATTTCGCTAAATAGAGAATTTTGTTAAATAGACGTTCGTTAAATAGAGGTTTGACTGTAATTTACTGTGCTTTGATTTACGTAGTCTTAAATCTATATTACACTTTGTAACAGTACGCGAGTTTTAGGCTACCACGCACTAACTTTAAATTTAAACAAGACGTCTCGTACGCCTTAATATTTAAATAAATATGTCTTTTACTTGGTTAGCTAACTCGGTAAATACGAAACTTTCTTAATACTGCAGTTCATGGTTGCGAAGTGTGAATATTTACCAAGTTTCAGGAATCTAGTCCCCCCTTGTAGTGTTTTCGGGCTGAAACTGACTTCAAACAATGCACAAGAAAAGCCAATTTGTTTACAGTCCCTCATAAAATTAGTATTGGCTTCTAGAAAAACCTGCGTGCGACATAGCTAGGGCTACTCGCATATAAGTACACATAATGATGAAATAATTGTTTTGAGAAAAGCAAATGTCAACAATGTCTTAGAGGAGGGCCCTGGATTGTAGTCGGCTGTCTTAAAATCGAACACTAATATTATTTGCCAACGGAACACATTGTTTCACACTTGCAAAAGTTTCTTACAATAGAACGCAAGACTAATCGCGTTTTGACTGTAAACATTTTCCGGTATCAAATTTAACTTGGAGTGGACCGAGAGGAAGTGATGTCCCGCATCCTGGCGTGGTGCGTGGAATATAACCACACTAACGACTAAGGGGGAATACCGGAACTGCTAACTGGCGACTTTCGTTCGCCTGACGCCACGAAATTGTCGAACTTAACAACTACATCCTTTCGATGTCTTAATTCGCATACCTCTTTTGTACACACCGAAGGTTGTAAACACACTTATCGAGCCTATTTCTTTGAATCCCTTATTACCAAATCGGACTTGGGTTAGATTGTAGAATTATAACTTGAATAAACAAATGGACATACGAGCTCTAGATTCAAGTGGCAGACTTATGTTACGTATGAAATTTTAGTTCACACTTTACTGTCTTCTCGTTCCTGCCGAAAATTCAATTGAGTTTAATTTTTAAAACACGGAAAACCATGTCGTCAAAGCGTAAAGTTTCTGCTTCAGATTTGCCAGACAAAAAACGCAGAAAAGTTTTGGTTTTCCGAGGTTGGATAGTATAAAGAAATCTAGTTTATGGAACCTAACCCTGTTTTTATCATTTATGTGTGTACTTGCGCATTGCGGTTTTGCGCTTTGCGGCATTCTTCTGGAACGTAACCCCCGCGAACGGCGAGGTCTGACTGTACTAAGTTTATGAGGATATGTTGGTGTAAAGATACACACGATCTAATGAAAATAGTATGCGATTTTTTATTTTCGGGTCTTTAAAATTATTTTTTTTTTGTATTTGTATTAATATGTTTGATAAGTATTTAGATAGTGTTTATAAAGGACTCATATAAGATAAAACTGTAGGTCTTAGGAGGAAGTTTTCTTTATACAGCTTTGGTAATCCATAAAGTCACTTGTTACCTTTTTTCAAAGTTTTTAATATTAATATTGAGTAAAAATTCTTTTTTAGGTTTTTAGTAGGTGTTAATACTTTTTTTGTATGGTAGACGTTGAGATGTGCTTTGTTCAACTCAAAATAGATCAAGTAGCACTATAACCACAAGGGTAGATAAAGTAATGTAACAGGAAGGGCAGATAAAGTTCTTCTTTGTCTTTTTCTCGAGCTTTCTTATTTTTTTCTTTTAAGATCTGCTATAAAAAATTATACACGACGATGAAATTTAATTATCGACTCGGGAAAAATTTTATCGTCTTGCTGAAAAAGTAACTATCATTTTAATTTTTACTTTTATTGTGTATACAGTCTGGAAATAAAGTAACGGATAAATTCATTAACTTTGTTAATATTTTTATGAAAAAATCTTGAAGGGGTATAGCAATTTTAATTATAGGACATACACTACAACCACCTTTATATTGCTACGTCATTTGTTTTAAAAGTTATGACGTCATCGACTTTTTTTTAAATGACAACTTGTATTTTTGATTATTGATTTTGTTAGTACCTTTTATGTTGTTTTCAATTATATACAATTTTCAATATCTTACATCTGAAAAAAATCGAGTCGATACTGACCCGAAGAAAATAATTGTTAGGAGAGCAAAAAGTGGGATAAAATTAATAAAAAAGTTCAAGGTGAAATCGTTTTTTACATTATAAAGATTTTTAAAATCATTTTATATTTTTTAAGTAGCAAATGAAATGCGACATTCTTTACCCCTCCGTGGATACAATAATCTTGAACAAGACGCCTCGTACGCCTTAACATTTAAATAATTATTTGCCCATTTTATTACTTAGCTAGCTCAGTGAACATGGAACTCATTTAATATCTCACTTAGTCTCTTATGCAAGATCACTATCTGCCAAAACAGAAATCCGGTTTCTCCTTATAGTGTTGGTCGGACTGAAACTTAACTTTAAACAATGCCGAAAAAATCCGAATTGTTTACATCATCTATTGACCAAACACAAATAAAAATATAAAAAAACGAAATAAAAATACAAAATAAATTTAAGAAAAATAGAATTAAGTTCTCAAACAACCTGCGTGCTATATAGATTGAGGCTACTCGTAAGCGTGTTGCAAACATGCATGAACAATGTAAAACGTCACCAAAAATAACGTTAAAATAATTCTCTTTTAAAAGAACGCAAATGTGAAAATGTTTTTTACAAAAATGGAATGTCAAAATTGCCTGAAGCCGGTACTTATTTGAGTCGCTGATAAAACGCTTGGAAACGGCATGTCTTAATTGTATCACCCGCTCCTGGCGGAAATTATGCTGGGAACGACTAATCGCGTGCAGGACAGTTGAATTGGCACCTCTCAAAATTTACGCTTTAAATAAGCCTTTAAGTATAGCACAATGGGTGTACTTACATGGATACTCGGAAAATGCGTTTGCGGAATTTGCTAACGCTGGTTCGCTGCACTTTAACAATGTTTGCAGCAAACGTTGGCTGCCAGGCTCTTTTAGGCCGCTTCAAATAAACTTATATCTTCCTGGGCGAAATAACTTACAGTACTTTCCAATCTAACAAACCTATACAGCTCTCAGAAGAGACTGCGAGCGACTGCTGCCTTTTTTGTTAAATTTGCATTGGTTTAAAATCCTCGCATCCCGTGTACAGTGTGTGTTCTTTGCTGCACTCGCGAAAACAAAAGTGACAATACACGTCCAGCGCAGGACCGACTTTACTAACATTTGCTTACATAAATGGAATATTAAATCTAATAATAGAATATTGAAAATACAACTTGGCTTCTACATTTAAGCATAAAAATAAACATTATCGGTAGGGGATTCAGCTGCCCCGTTACGCATAGCATAATTCCCAGTATTTGTAAATCACAGGAATTAAAGAACAAAACTATTTTTTAATTCCATAAAAATATGTTCAAAATCCATCTTAGAAGTTAACTACACTATTATGAAACTATATTTTTCTGAAAAAAATTAAGATACTTTCTAAAATTATATATTTTTGTCTTTTTGGCCACTTTCTACCAATGACTTCTGCTCTTCAGCTTTTAAATAGGAGTAAAATTTTTCGCAATCCATATATGTAGTTAACCCGAAGAATTTTATTGAAAACCCGAAGCCAGAAGAATGATTGCCAAACCCGAAGTTTTCGGGTCAAAATGACAGTGTTGACAACCCTATACCTACGTTTGAGGGAAAGTCATTGATGGCACATTCGTTTTTATTGAAATTTAAAAAAAACAATTGAAAAATGCAATAATAAATAATAAAAAATTTCATTCTCTGTGTTTCGCTTAATTGAACCATTTTTATTAATAAAATAGTTTGCTAAAGGTAAATTCTAATTTAGAAAAAGCAAAGGACGCTTATTTTGTTATGGCATTTACAAATTGTTTAATTCTGACATGTAACTAATCTTTTTTTGTTTTATCCACGGGTAACTAGATTTATTTTACTCATTTTATTGGTTTTTAATATTTAAATTTTAAGACCATTTTTCTCGATTTTTTTCAGATGTAACATATTGAAAATTTTATATCGCTGAAAACAACCTAAAAAGTATGTACTACCAAAATCAATAATAAGAAATACAGACTGTCATTAAACAAAAGTCGATGACGTCATATCATGAAAAACAAATCACATAAGAAACTTAAAATCAGCTGAAAATATACCCTATGGTCAAAATCGCTATACCCCTTCAAGATTTTTTCATAAAAATGAATATCAACGAAGTTAATGAATTTATCCGTTACTTTATTTCCACACTGTATATTACATATTGAAGATCTGATGTCATTTAGGTTATTATCAAACAATATAATATAATAAATATAATAAACAATATAATTGGGTTTCGTTCAGGGCAGTAATTCAAAATGAAACTAAGCAACTAAGCCAATAATTCGTTAAGTTTTAACCCTTTATCAACGCAAATTACAATAAAGTTTATTTCATTTTGGAACCATAATCTTATTTATTGTCCCTCGATAGCGGGCATAAAATAGCTTTTATGGCCCTAGGGCCTAGAACGCCGCTAAGCAGCATAACAAGCGCCAACAACGTAGTATAAGCAACACCAAGAATCTGCACAGAAACCATATTACACCAAAAATTCACAGCGCCAGCACAACGATGACGCAGTAATCTGAAGTGAAAATAGCGAATCCTTAAATTGCTCTGGGGAAACTTAAAGCTCGTCGGTTCGTGTCGCGCTGTAATCTATTGATTATGCCCGTAATACATAAATAACTATTAAAGTTGTATGTAATTTATAAAATATAAAACGTGCTACTTGCAAAACTGACGTTAGTATATATTGGTATATATTGACTGGTACATCAGATTAATGGTTGAAAACAATAGTTGACATAGTCTTTTAAATCTGTATTTTATTAATCAATTTACTGTAATATAATTAGACTACCTCGACTATTGTTTCTAACCATTAATATTATGTATCAGTCAAGAGATGCCTCGTTATTTTCTTTGCTGCCAAAAATAAAGCTTTCCGAAATATTGGCGTAAGAAAATATTTTTTTAATTGCCGCCCTGAATAGCGAAATCCAATTATTAACTATATTTATCAACCAGTCCTTCGCAACTTCTGGCAGTTATTATGTTTCCAGTTGAGATTATAGGTTTTGGGTTATACATTTTTGGTATTTTATATTGCTATTAACTATCCAGTTATCGCCAAAACCAGCGCAAGTTGAGCACTGCACCACCAGATCCTAGCGTACAAAGCACCAACCTCTACATCGATAGGTAAAAGAGGTTACAGATCATGCATACATACATACATACCTATAAGTTTTTGAATTTATCTATACCTGTATTACACAGAAGTGGTCTATCACACAGAAGTAAATCTTGGACTATAGGAAACACAAATAAAAAGCAAATAGATGCCTTTGAGCTATGAACATTTCGAAAAATCTTGAATATCAGCCGGACCGAGAGAGTAACAAATGAAGAAGTGTTAAGAAGAGCTGGTGAAGAAAGAAACTTATTTAGGTAGATACAGAAAATAAGAACATAATAATAAAAGGATAAGTGGAAAGTCAATATTCAATAGGAAGATTGAAGTTGTAATACATAGAACAAATAGAGAAAGGTGTTAAAATTACGTTGAAATGAAAAGAAAGTTTGAAAACAGGGAAAAATGGCGAGCTGCGACAAACCAATGGAGATACCGAAAAAAACCTATGCTGTAAAGCTCGGTACTGACTTGAGCATTTTTACGCGCACGAACAGTTTGCGCGTAAAATTGCTTTAATCACTACCACCTCGAATTTGCATGCGCGTACGCGGCAACACGCACGAACACGATCTATCGCGTGTCGGATTTATGGCTGCGTACTGACTTGAGCATTTTTACGCGCACGAACGGGTTACGCGCACACACGTTCGTGCGCGTAAAAATGCTCAAGTCAGTACCGAGCTTTAAAGAGCACTTCCTAAGTAGGAAAAAATAATTAAAATATTATTTACGTCATACTCGTATTTTTTTAAATGTGGAAGTCTAAAGTTTGATTATTAATTTCTTTAATAATCAGTATTAGGATAGAAAAGCCACTTACAGAGTTAACAGGTAATAATACGAATGTAAATGCTTAAATATTTTGTCAGTTAATGAACAGAAACTCGAGAAGTGTTCAAATTCGAAATTTAAAAAAAAATGTGTTGAAAATGTCAAAAATTTAATTTTATAAATTCTTTAGTTTATTTTCGTAGCGTGGCAAAATTATATCTATGTACTTATATTCGTATCTATAATTAGCATTAGGTCTGCAATGTTTTCCATCACCATACTGAATATTCAAGACATTAAGGATAAAACTTCCCATATTTATTTCTAAGAATTTTGATGTGATTTAGATTCATTGAGAAATTAGTTCTCTCTCATTCTATTTTTGTTAAATTCGTGCAGACAAGATAAAGAAGTCCCGTTTTCTCGTTGACCTAATTAAATTTACTATTTCTGAAATAATGTAATCTTAAAAAAATATATAACGCCAAAGAAAGCTCATATATGGCCCGACATTTTTTTAATAAATTTAAATTCGGACATGGTTGCTGATTAAACCAACAAAAAAAATGTAGAAATAATTGAAAATATTCAACCAGCTATATAGTAGTCTTTAAATTTATAGTTGTATCCTTGATTTGTAGTTTTGATGATCTAGACTTAAAATGCAATTTACCCAAGAAAATGTATACAACTTAATTATAAATAGATATGTAGAGAAACAAATGATTATTTTAAAAACGCAAACAATGAAGTTTATTGTAACAACGAAACAAAAGACGAGTAAAAACTCCCAGTCATTTCAAATTGTGCTCTAAACTATTGAACAATTTTTGTGCAGATACTTTTTAACCCAAGTAATAACTAAATGATCTCCCTAGTTTAAACGGACCGTAATTTTCTCAAAAAAATAATCCCAAGTTAATTTATATTTTTCGTGTCATTTCATTTCATACGTATGTTTTAGAAACAATTGTCAACAAGCTCATATCTAACGGACCAAAAGCAAAATTTCAACAGAAATTAATAACTTAAAAAAGCGACAGGGCCTTTTTGAACGTAAATATGACCCTTCAATTGACTATCTCGGGACCCTGGCCCCCACATCCTGTATAATTAATGCGTACGTGTACGCATAATCAGTCGCCGCTAATGCGAACACCATTGGAAACGTGTTCGTACATAATTGACAACGGCGATGGCAAAAATGCGAGTGGTTGACATTCCTCGGAATGAGTTCACTACTCCAAGCTCGGCAGACGGTAAACGGGGATTTAGATTCTTTTTATATTAATTGCGCCATTGAGCTTCGTAATAAACGCCTTTTTAATCCTTGTCGTCATGCAACAGCTGTTGCGAACCTGTTCGCAGGATAACTGAAAACCTAGTGACGCCTATCAATAGTTAGTGGCTAGTCGATGGGCCCAATTAGTTGGGATTGCACCCTTTTAGAATATACTAAAGGAATACATTTTTCGACTTAAAAATAATTATTTTATTATATTAACTCACTACGCAACAAACAATAATTAGTGAATGAAGTTCTTGACTTCTGACGAATGTTTTTCAATAATTCCAAAACATTAAACAATTTTAAAATGTGTACGCTAATGTATTTTCTTCTCATCTTTAATATTATCATCATTTTTGTAGCATTTGCATCTACAAATATAAGCAAACGAAGATAAACGTTAAATGTAATCCGCGGACGCGACGTTTATCACAAAGGCCCTTGGATAATGAAGGGCATTCATAACTACACACGTAATTAACGCCTCGTAAGGAAGAAGTGTTTATTTAAAAACTTAGCTTTTTTAGATTAAGCTGCAAAACCGCTCTATGTAAACTTAAATTTGATAAACTGATAAATCGAGAAACTGCACTAATCACAAACAATAACGCATTCTTAAAGGATTTTGTGATATAGAATTACTACTGTTACGTGTTTTGCAATGCTCGATACTTCTTTCCTAGTTATTCCTTCACAGCTTACAATTTCTTTTTTTTTTAGAGAAACTTCTAACCTCTGAGGGCAGAGAACTGCGCCGCGCGCTGTTCTCCTTGAAACAGATATTCCAGGAAGACAAGGACCTGGTTCACGAATTCGTCCAGAACGATGGGTTAGCATGTTTAATCAAGGTGGGCTCGGAGGCCGACCAGAACTACCAAAACTACATCCTAAGGGCTTTAGGCCAGGTGATGCTGTACGTCGACGGCATGAACGGAGTGATACAGCACAACGAGACTGTCCAGTGGCTGTACAGCCTAATATCGTCGAAGTTCCGGTTGGTGGTAAAGACGGCACTGAAGTTATTGCTAGTTTTTGTGGAATACATAGACTCAAACTGTCTTTTGCTCATAAAAGCCGTCAGCAACGTCGATTGTTGTCAAGGGCTACTGCCTTGGTACAACGTTATGAAGCTGCTGAAGGACTTTGATTCGGCCGATACGGAACTGCTAATCTACGCCATGACGTTAATTAACAAATGCTTTAATGGTATTCCTGACCAGGATACATACTACGATCAGACAGATGCTTTGGAAGAACAAGGCATAGAGGGAATTATCCAAAGATACATGTCGAAGCCTGGAACAGACCTGGACCTTCTGCAGCAGTTTCAAATTTACGAGGCAGTGCTGCAGTATGAAGATGCCGAAGAGAAGGGGATACCATTAAGACATCTTGACGAAAGCGTAAGGAAGACGCTGAGGAGCAGAAAGTCCGTCGTTGCCTCTTCTGAGCGCCGCAAGAGCCGAAGACATTCAACAGGAACGACTCCACTGCATTCATCTTTGAATTCAAGGAAGAGTTTAGATCTCCAGGCGAATTTAGAAGGGGAAGAGTCTTCGAGCTCCCAGTCATCCGCGGGACCCAACGACGTCCAGCTTAATGGCAGTTACAAGGAAAACAACAAAGGTTAGTACAGTGTCTTCCCGAATTTCCTAGGTTTCTCTTAATATGCGTTGTGTTCTGCTTGAGCTTTCTAACTGTTTGCCCTGCTTAGCAAGCGAAGTCGGCGTCACTCCAGCTCTAAGGAGGCGTCGAGAACGAGCGGAAAGACAGCGGAGTTTCATGAGAGAGCAGCAGGAAACTGCTGCACTCTTTCGGGAACCGTCCACTCAGAGCGAAGATAACAATGAGAAAAGCAACGGTGGGTTTTGCTCTTTGCCAAATAACTTCCAAATGGGACGTTTTAGCGTCAACTGTTTCGGAGCAATTCAGTTTGATTAAGATCTGTACAATTTTTTTCTACACGTCAAAATAGGGTTATACCGCAGGGTTACATAACAACTTCGGGAAATTGTTAGGTGCCACCTAAGTCTGGTTTCGGGAAAATGTAGCCGGCCGGGAATCGGACTTACCAGGTTGTTGGCAATGTTTATGCGTTACCCTGAAATCGCATTATTTGAATTCAGCTTTATAACGTGTCAAATGACCGCTATATTATTCAAAACATATTGTACATTATTCAGCTCGGTTCCAGCCGGCTCAAATTGCACAGCATTCTGAGTAAATACTCTTGGCTAATGACGTCGCGCTGCCGATACAAAACAACATAAACGCGTAGCTTGCGTATTATGGTGCAATCTACAACTTACAGTTTTGACTGCGGCCGATACATGCGCATAACGCGCCCAAAATAAACACAGCAATGGTAAAAACGCTTAAATTATTATCCCCTGATGTTGGAATTAACTCTTCATTACGTCACAATTTTAATAGCAATACAGCTCAAATGCATATGACTATAAATCTTTCAACATACACACTTCAAAATAGCGAATGCAAATGCTGTCGTAAATTTTTCCCGGGTGTCTGTCCCAATGTGGGCAGATCTCGATTCGAAAGAAGGCAAATGCTCGCCACGAATCCCACGAAAATCGCAGAAGAAATGCCTCAAATTATTTCAACGATGCGGTACGTCAAGGCACTTCGGAGATATGCTTTATTTAACTCGTTTTTATATATATATAACAAAAGAAATTGGCCGGAAATTGCAGGATTTACATATGTAGTTACATCATCGAAAGAACTCGGATACGGTCGTATGCTAGTGAATATTTAATAAGTATAGCCTATCAAAATATAAAGTAAAGTACATGAATGGCTCACACCGAAACAGTTGCTCTAAAAGGTCCTAGAACAACCATTTTTTATTTGATTTTTTCAAACCTTGCACGTTTTTTGTTTTTGACTTAAGCCGAATTAATTACAGGAAACTACACCAACGGGCTTCAGCAAAGAATACTAACGAATGGCAATGTCCTAAACAGAACATCCAGCCGTAAAGACTTAACACCTTTAATGAACGCCGTCAACAAGCTAGAGTCCGAAGAGAGCCTCACCAAACAGCCTTGGATCTTGTCGATGATGTATGGTGGTAAAACCATCGACGAACAGAACCAGGAAAACGTCGAAGATTCGAACGAAAACGAGCGAAGGATGCTGCTGCAACTAAAGAGAGAGAACACTGTAAAAGACTTAACCCAAAAACTAGCCAATCAGAATTCTGTACATAGTTCTTCCGAAGACAATAAGGTAAACAGAATTGGTGATATGTCGGGATTGATATCAAAGGCCAAAGAGGGGCTTGCCAAGTCCAAGTCGAAAGCCGATGTTCTGAAGAGTCCCACTTCAGAGAATATACCAAAAGTAGAAATGAAAAAGTCTGAAAACGAGTTGCGCTGGGAAGAGTTGGTGAACTCGCTGAATAGGCCCCTGAACATATGTGATTTGGATTTCACTGACTTAGGAAGCGAGGATGAAACTGATGTTTTGGCTCCAGCTGCTGCCACCAATGGAATACCACCTCCACCCCCTCCCTTGATGGGCAGCATGCTCGCACCTCCACCGCCTCCACCGAGTAATCACAAGATCCCTCCTCCTGTTCCAAACCCACCGGTTTTTGGAATAAATTTGCAGAGAAACTGTAAACCGACGGAGAGCAAGATTCCTATCAAGAAGAACAAGAAAACTGTCAAGCTTTTTTGGAAGGAAGTCCGGGACGACCCAATTACTGCCATGAAGTTGAAGACTGGATTGATATGGGACGAGCTGTCACCTGTTGCTGTTGATACTCAGAAATTGGAGCACTTGTTTGAATCACGAGCTAAAGATCTGATTACCAAAGTAAGCAATTTCATCTATATTTTTGTGTTATTATGCACTTTTGTTTTGGATTATTTTCATATATGTTGAAATTGAGTTATTGCTGTTTTATTTTGACATCCTTAAATAGACCAGCTTTTTTTCTTTTGTATTTAACACACTTGTGGTGTTTTGTAAGCAGGTTCTTTATAATGTGGGAATTCATTCGGATTTATTGCTGGCACAATTGCACATATGAATTTTTATTCATGCAGTAAATTTGTTCTCAGTAAGGATGAGCTATTTGAGATGTGGTTACATACATATAAATAAAGGTCATTTTAGTGTATAATTGTTATTTAACAAATAAAAGCTAACTGAATAATTTGTACTCAAATTATATGCTATTGTATGTAACAGAATTGCTTATATACTCTACTAAGTAGCCAACATTGTGGCAATCATGAAGTGGACCCAATCTGCTAAATTGAAATATATTGTGTTTCAAAATATTCTCCTTTCGTCATAGTACATTGGTTCATTCTTTGAAACCACGTCCCGAAACGGGCAGAGAATTCCGTCTTTAAGGTGATCAAATGTCTGCTAAAAGTCGGCAGTCACTCCCGAGGTCTTGCAAAGCGTGGGGGTTGACGGGATTTAGCCAACGTTGACAAGAAACCAAGTCAACTAAAGAATTCGAGCACTGACGTGCAGTTCTAATCCAATTAAAAAAAACAATTTTCGGAGTCCGACGGTAACTTAATTACCGGCAGCGGAACCCCAAGGGTTTGAGCACTAAATAAGATTTAATTATCCGGAAATAACCGAAGCGTCTTCATGGCGGTAAAATTATTTATTAAGGTTAGGTCATCACGAAAATGGAAACAAGAACCAGCGTGATTCACGCCAGCGGGCGCGCGTCGACGCAAAAGCGTCCCGTCGAGTATTAGATGCCGGACGCCTGCCTCGCTTTCAGCGCAAAATCGTCCCTCCCAACGGTCTAAGATCAGCGGCGTGCGCTTGAAATTGTACGCGCATATTGCAACTTACAGTAAATTTATTATCAGTAAGAATGAGCTATTCAAGAAGATACCTATTTTATCAAAGTAAAGGTGATATTTGTGTGTAACTGCTATTCAATAAATTAAATAGAAGCTAACTGAATAATTTATACTCAAAAGTATGCTATTGTGCGTATTGCTTATACACGGTGAGTCATAATTCAGTGTAAAAATTTAAATAAACCTTTAGGTCAAAATAAAGTAATTAATCTAATACACCTCAGTACCAAAATGTTCCCTTAAAAATATATAGGGTGTTAATGAAAAAAAAATAGTTCCATTTGTGACAATATCTTGGAAGGTAGTTATCCGATTTCAAAATACATTATAATAAACACAAAATTAACAAAACAATTACTAAAAAATAGAAAGCTATAGCAAATGTTCAAAATACTCCTCTCCAGACGAAATACAAGTATGGCACCATCGCACTAGTGATTCATACACTTGCTGAATATTACAGTTTTCACAAATTTTATTAGCACTCTTGAAAATTCTTTGCTGCAACTGTTCCCTCTTGTTAATTACCTAACTGTAAACCAGCTGTTTTAAAAACCACGTAAAAAAATCCAGCAGATTGAAGTCGGGACTCCTTGGCGGTCATCTCACAGGACAGGGACTAATGGGATTTAGCCATCGCAATAATTCGGGCGATGATGCACAGTTCTGATCCGATAAAAAAAATTGATTCTCGGAGTGCAACAGTAACTCGATTAACGATAACGGAACCCTAAGGGTTTGAGCACACCCAAAGATTTAATTTTCGGGAAGTAACCGAAGCATCTTCGTGATTGTAAAACTATTTTTGAAGGTCATAGTGTCACGAAAATGGAAACTCATAAGCTTCACCGGGCACACACACCTGCGGTTTGCTTTATTTCTGTCAATCCTTTCAAGGGAACCAGCCTGACTTATGCCAGTGGGCACAAGCCGGCATGAAAACACCTCGTTGAGTATTAAGACTCGAGAGCTGCAGATGCCAACCGCCTGCCTCGCATTCAGCGCAAAAACATCCCTCCCAACGGTCTAAGGCCAGCGGCGTGCGTTCGAAATTGTACGCGCTAAAAATTAATATGAAATAGTAAACAAATGCTTTGTGGAGTGGTTTCTAGCCCCTCATAGTTTGCTAACTAGTAGTGTACATGTTACGGTGATTGATGTTAAACTGGATAATAATATTAAAGTTGGGTAATGATGTTAATGGCGGCCTATTGCAATGGATCAACATTAATGCAATAATCAATATAGGGTAATAACGACATTAACGTGAATGAAGTATTTACATCTTTTACTGTAACATATAGAAGCAATGATGATAGAATTATTTTGTTATGCCAGTTACATATGAAGCTCACAAGAAATTCCAAGTTTAATTTTGTGTTTTCCAACATGTATTTGGTTTATCAATTTATTAACTAAACGATAGAACTGATGTGCAAGTCCTTGAGTGCCACACAGCTGATACAAAAACTTATTTGAAAACTAATACGTTTTCCTGTCTGATTTTGGAGCTAGTTTGTGTACAAAACAAATGAATTTCCCGCACTACTTATTTCCATACAAATTTTTGTAGCTTTTGTTAACTACTATTTTATTTCTTTCTCTTTATTATTTATCTATGGTGGAAGTCACACTAAACTAGTTTAATTGTTTATGTTTTGTTGTTCTTAAATGCTTATTAATTTAAACAATTGATTTTTTCCATTTTTCTTTGGTGATCCGCACATGGCATGTGCTGCACACAGGAGGTGAGTCCATAAGTTTCTCGGTGGTGGAATAAGCCCTACATTTTTGCACGACCTTACTTTTTTATCCACTACCATTTTTGTTCCTGTATGTGTACTGTAGTTGTGTAAAGTTACTTCAACGTATCTCATAGTAAAGGGTTCTAAGACTGTACGTTCCTTCACTTTCTTACTAGTCGAGTTTTGTAAAAACATGCTTTGTTGCATACATACATTGCACCTGAACTAGTATAGATTGTAGAAGCATGCTGTAGCATCACCCACTGTACCTGCACCCGTCAATCCTCCAATGTTAGCCACTTTAACCCATTTTTAATTCTAAAGCAGCCAGGAATAACACACTTTCTTATAACAGAAACAGCAAGAACTGAACAAAAACAAAGAGATCATCGTGCTAGACCCCAAGCGCTCGAACGCAATAAACATAGGGATGACCAAGCTGCCTCCCCCACGCTCAATCAAAACTGCCATATTGAAGATGGATGCCACGATAATGAACCGAGAAGGCATAGAGAAGCTGCTCACCATGCTCCCCACGGAGGAGGAGCGAACAAAAATCCAGGAAGCGCAAGCGGCCAGTCCAGATCTGCCTCTTGGTAGCGCGGAACAGTTCCTCCTCACTCTCGCTTCTATCTCCGAATTGCCGGCTAGGCTGAACCTGTGGGCCTTCAAGCTGGACTTTGAAAATTCCGAGCGGGAGATCGCCGAGCCCCTGATGGACCTCAAGCAAGGGTTTGAGGTGTTGAAGGTGAACAAGACGTTTCGGGGCATTTTGGGGACGCTGCTCTCGATTGGGATCTTTCTGAACGGAGCTGAAGTCAAGGGATTCCAGATCGAGTATCTTGCCAAAGTTCCTGAGGTTAAGGACACTGTACATAAACATTCACTACTGCATCATTTGTGCCACATTGTGATGGAGAAGTTCCCTGATGCCTCCGACTTGTATTCAGAGGTAAAATTTGTTTTCATTTTTGAGAGTGGGTCGTAACAAGTGCCAAAAATGTACTCGCAGTACTTTTACTTTCAATACTAAGTACACAAACTTTTATAAACTAGTACCTAACTGTTAATTACTGTGTTTGAAATTCATAATTCATGTATTTAGTACAAGGTAATTGCTTCTTAAAGTATATTTAAGGTCATTTTTGTCACTTCAAATATTCTGAAAGTGCTGTAAGTATTTTTAGGCATGTTGTTATGCTGAAATGCTTGCTCCTGACTCTGAAGTCGTTATAACTTTTGTAAGCATTGCTGTTCCGTTTGTACTCTATACAGAATAAAAAAAGAGTATAAATGTAAAAACTCATAAGGGGTAGTTGTGATATTTTGAAAATAAAAACCTAAAAACCATTTCTTTGTCAGTGGTAGTGAGTACAGTGACAGATAAGGGTCTACCGAATAATACATTTGATTACTGACCGAATACCGAATATTGGACTATGTCAAATACTTT
>CALNHX010009886.1:0-45261 GCA_940337035.1 Agriotes lineatus
AACAGAAATAACGTGGAGAATCAAAAAAGAATTGCTATAAAACTAACCCGAGATCAATAGCGTGATTGTTGGTTAGCAACATTTCGGATTAACTTTGATGGTACCAACGCGATCAAAAAGTTAAAATCAATATTTATGGTAAAGCTGGCGTCGCAGAAAGTACGTTTAGAAATCTGAATCTTTCCCTGAAGCTACTGATCCTTCTGGTAATAATAAATGGATTTAATTAGTTATGAGTGCTCGGAAGCGATTAAGCTAAGCATAGATCCCGGAATTGAGGTGAGCATAATCTCATATTCGACACTATTAATTAGCACGTAAAGATCTGCGGATGTGTTTCGGTGGACAGTCTTCAATCTTCAATCTTAGCTAGAAAACGTTTTGCAGTAGTCTCCGCAGCTACTTGCTCAAGTTAAATTACTCTTACAGAAACCCGTCCACTATTTTACAACGTAAAAGTAATTTAGTTGAATGCTACCAAAGACAGATATTGTTGCCAACTCAACCTAATTAAAAGAAACTAAAATCATTGAAATATTGTGTAAACAAAAAGTGATTGTATACTGATTACAATGAATTGTAGTAAAATGGTACCCAATCTTTTATTAAAAGCAGAGTTCGGAGAAGTATTCGATGTATGTTTCAACGAGAAACTTAGGATAAACTTACTGCTATAACATCTACGTATTAGCAGTATAAATATATCTGACCTGCATCATAAGCTGATCATGGTTACCAAGAAGGTGAAGGACAATATCACACTCAGAAAGAAGGCTGGAAGGCGGGATAATAGATTCAGTACATTACAGTAGCAGAGGATTTTTCCTAGCATGTTAAGTGAAATCGAGCAAGCAAAAGGTAATTAAGACAGCTCCATCAGTACGGTAGATTCATAATGATTGATTAAGAATTCACCAAGGTTTAATTGTTGTTCGAAGAATTACTTGTAGTATTGTTAAAGGTAGCTGGAAGAATTATTTGAAGAGAGACATCATGAACTAAAATGTTAGTTACACTTTAAATACTGTAAGGTCCGTGCATAACCAGTCAGTTTACAGCAAATCGCAATACTTATCAACACATGAAAGCTGGGGATAAATCAGCTTTTAAAGCGTTTAGCAAGAGAATCCAGGAGAGTGCGTCCTACGGTACGAAAATAACAATTTTTGACAACTAATGGAAAAGAGAAGAACCTTATTAATTCTTATTAACCCAAAGGAAATACGAATAGATATATATTTCACTACAAACGTAGCCACCTTCAACATCTCTACCAACAGCTTGGGAGGTAAAGTGTTTAACCGTTCGTCCTATACAAAAAGTGACCTTCCCTATCATTCCCAACACAACTACTCAAGTAAAGCACCTTAAATTAGCAGAAATCATAAAGGAAATTCAAATGCAAAAACTCTTACTGGAGAGTTTTGCCTATTCCTGGTATGAGACGTGCGACTGCTTGTCAGATGGTAGTCTAAGATTATAATAACAAATCATAAATCTTTAGACAGCAAATAGACGTTGATGCATATCATTTAGACTTGTGCTGTGCTAAGACTGCGCTGTACTGAAATAGCACACAGTATATACTTAATCTTATTTGTAATTTGCTGGAAATTGCGGCACTATGCAAGTCAAGCTCTTAAATTCCGCGTTGTACGACGGTAGACACCAACTATACGCTTCCCTGCTCCGTATTTTTCCCATAGTTTTGCGTTTCTTATTCGGTTTTCCGTCATCGTTTTTATTTTCGCGGAACCTAATACGGGACTTGATCTCGCGGCATATTCAAAAGAAAGAAGGCTCAGAACTGCATTAAATGCGGTGACTGAGGAATGTAATCCTGTCTGGAAAATTTAATTTCAGAGGCGTAACATATAGCGGCTATTAAAACTGTGACAATAGAAAATATAATCTAGCGGAAGCGGTAAACGAGCACTTTTTTCACCTGGCCAACGTAACCGTACACGGGAAATGCAGCAAATAGGCGCCGCAATCTGCTGATGGCAAAATCGATGGCGCTTTTAAAGAAATGTAATTGCGGTGATTCCATCGATCGGCGCTCGCTTATTTGGAGCGATCGTTTGTTACGCTCTCGCCTCTGCTTTGTATCGATTCTATCGAATTGATGCGGCAATACCTGTGCATATCGTTAAGAGATTGCTGCGAAAACAGCAGCCTTTCTTATTTATCCCCGAGCCTCGTTCGAATTTATCAAGATATACCGCCTGGCAAATTTAATGTGTGCTTGTGAATTCAATTATACAATGTAACAGAACTTTGTAAAGCTGTTCTCTATGTTCATTTCTGCATATGACCAGTATTTGTAATATATCTATCTGCATCCGTGTCATAATGACAACATTATGAGGGTCTGTTTGAATGTCATACTAGCATACTTTATAGAACCGAGAACTATAATGAAAACATTATAGTACCTACTGTAACTGATTCGTTACTAATGAAATGCTAGCAGGGCATACCTGCTGTTTTGGTTTTAAAAAGTTTGTATATTTGTATCTTCAATTACTTTAAAATTTTGGAGAGCAGATACAATTTTCTATGCGATTCGCGTTTAATCATTATGGTTGTAAAAATATAACCGAATTTTAACGACAACGCTTTACCGTAATTACCACAGTTTGGTTTCCATTGGGAGCCACAGTAGTGAAGCCTCTGATCGTCCGCAGCTAGCTCGTAGGAGGGTGTGGTTCAACTTACTCATAAAGTCCGTTCTGTCTTAGGACACTAAGAATTATGATAAAATTCCAAAGCTCCACCGTGAAATTCTACTAGTAGCTGCATGGATCTTACTTCGTTCACGGCCTAAGCAACTGGTCTGGTATAAAATACTTATGTGGAGGTAGGTACTGGAGTACATTTTATTGACAATTCTGCAATCAATAGCTATTAACAAATGTTTGTATCTTATATCGCTTGAAGAGCACGTTTTCTCGCTACTTTGATGCATTGTCTTTCACTCAAAGAAACAGACATGTAAATTAAACAAAAGAGGTTCAATACACTTTTAAATGTCTGCGTTTGCAAAACAGAAAATATAGAGTGTAAATACAAATGTGACACAAATTTAGAAAATTTGACGCGCCGTTAGTTAATCAACCACGGAGTGCAAAGACTCGATAGATTGAGGAACCAACACAGCAAAAGATATCTAGCAGCGAAGCCCTCTGCAAATAAAGATAGAGCTCTACTCATAATAGTTGATCTTGTGTGCAAATCGTAGTACAAATCAAAACAATACACCTCAAGTGTACAACATCGACCTTTCTACGCACACAGAACAAATCTTGAAATGCTTACAAAATAATATATAGGTCGGACATATTCTGATAGTACGAATTTATATTGAATTGTTTTGATAGAGCAGGAAACACTATAAAGTTTAAAAAGAAGTAACATATAATGACGTTAAACCAAGTTAATTGCCAATACTCCTTAATTTAGGCGCGCCACTAGACACACTCGCCTACAAGGACGGTAAGTCACTCTAATAATATAACACCGTTAGCTGGGGAAGTTGATTCAAGAAGGATACTGCGAGAAGTTTTATGACACCCAAATTCAGCTTTGGGCAGTTGCTTTTGGTGGCGCGACGATTTGTGGAATGATGTCAACGCGAGCAGGAAACCAGCCTTTGCGCCGGAAATTCTTGACGAAGCTGCAAAGACGTGTTAGATATCCCACGGGTTTATACGAGAATAGGCCGCTGTGAAAATCCACACGAGCAAAGAAAAAGAACGTACGCGTGTAATACTAATCGAATGAAGATTATTGAAATATAGATTCCAAATTTTATTCGTATTTAATGACTATCAGCGAACTACAGTATATCGATTCGACACGAAAACATTCGCATATCACTTCCAACAGCGCCTGAAGAGTTTTGACGGGCCCCCGAGGCAACATTTGCCCTCACAAATTTGCGTATTCGGTTGCTTCTCTTACCAGCGCACAAGTGGCGCTCCGTTAATTAATCGATCGGCGCTTTGTTTTCCCTCTCCTATCTTTTTTGGTAGCAACTCGTCCCTGGGGTGAGCGTCCGGTTGGAGCCTAAAAGCTGTAAAACGCAAACGCAGAGCACACGTGTTGCAATTTTTAAAATTTTTAAAATGCAATGTACAGCAATATATGCGGTCTCAAGAATTTCAAACGTTCGGTCACTGCTCGACTACGGGCAATCAGAACATTGAGGGACAAGGAGGAAATCAAAACGTAACCCAGGAATGTGCACGCTGGCTTACGCCTGATGATATTTGGTTGTACACAGAAGCGTACTGGTTCAATATGCTGTAAAGCTCAAGCACTTAAAATTAAACGATTCGTTTAACATAAATATATATTATGCAAGCATGCATGCAAGTTTTGATACTAAAAAGTAACAAAATTTAATACTTTATTATTTTACATGATAAATTGAAAACAGCAAAGAAATTCATACAGAAAAAGTGAAGAGCTTATCTAGTTTTCCTCCGATACCGTGAAAACGTGTTTTATGCTAAGCCCCATCATATTGCTCTCCCATGTTCACCGGTAACGCATCTTTATTGTTGATATGTCTTGATTCAACATGGTCTTTACTGATACTCCCTATGTTTTCATTGAAGAAGTGTAAATTTAGGTGAAGAATGAATTCAGTGACATCCGACATCCAAGTATTCTAAGTATCGCAAATAAATGCGGTAACCTTAAAGTGAAAACTAGGCTTATGCTAAGTTCCACACGTAGACGCTTATTACATCACTCTCACATTAGCTCCGGTAACGTATTCACCTACGTTTCCACCGAAAAAATTGAATTTGAGTGTTGAGTAAGCAACTTTAATGATATCCGACGTCCAAGTGTATTAAATGTTGCAAATACATGTGGTCGCTTTGAGAGAGAAAAGATTTTTCAGATTTTCTTCGATATAGTAGTGAATCGTGTTTTGTGCTAAGCCCCATACGCCCAACCCTGAATGATATCCAAACTTTTTGTTCTTTGGGTAGGTAAAATGTTTTGTTCAGAAGATGCTTACGTATGGTCCAGTAAAATTTTAACCAATTTTTGTTTTTGATTGTGTAGGAAAAACGCACCGAAGAAAATGAAACATGTTTTCTACTAATCCAAGTATCATATTCAGAGGAGACACTAGAACTTTGATTTTACCAACAGTTGCCACGCTTTTCATATCAGGAATAAATAATTCTCCTTGCAGCCACGTTCAGTGCTTATGCGATATTGTTGACATGTAGGACGACTGTCCTACAAATACATGATACAAGACTGTGTTGTATATCCGCTTTGAAGTGCTTTGCAAAAGATATAATCGACACTAACCAACCATTCGAATTTATTGCTCTTTATAGAGTCCTTTATAAAACCAAGGTGTTGTATCTATTGATCTCAGACATATGCAGTAAAGTATGAAGGAGTGAAAAATGGCCTCAATGTTGCTGCACATTCGCTTTTGTTCCTTAATAGAAAACAGCAACTACTTCACAATTGCGCTTGCATTTCGTGTGAGCACAATTCTGTTACATATAATTAAGCGTTCTGTGAAAGGTAAAGCCCAAGTAAACCAGCGGTTTTTCTAAAAGCAAGAGATTAGAAGAGTAAAGCGTTTTAAATCCTGATGATACTCTGTTTTCTGGATTATAGATAGACCTTCGATTGTGTCAGTTAAACGAACTAGAAAACCTTTGCCGATATGGGAGTCCCAAATCATTCGGTATATTTTATCAAGAGCTTGCATGAAGCAATCCAGGCAAATGTGCATTGGGCAATGGGCATATTCTAATCATTGTCTTTTCAGACTCATGGCGGAGTTTGCCAACTGTGCATTTTTTCGCCAGATCTCTTCAACATCAATGAAGAGTAAATAATGGAGACATTAGTTGAAAATTGGTGTCGCCGAAGTTTATGTAGAAAGTAATCTGCTCTGTAAAACTGACACCATCTTTAATGAAACTCCTTTTATCATCAACATTATCTATTGGGGTAGATATATTGAGTATATCCTTAGAACTTTGAAGTGCAACACACTTAACGTAAATGATTACATTAATTGGCCCAACTGAATACATCAGAATATTAAAGTGACATTTGAAATTAAACAGAACAACTTACTTTTTTTAGATATGTTGATCCCTAAAAACATTAACTCCATTTATTCTATTCCTTATTACGGTGCAATTTATTTGTCTATCAACAACTTTTCCAGCAAATATGATTTTCAAATTTCTTTTTCTAGTAGCAATTCACTTTAGAGGTTATTAGTTTTTTAATAAAGATCCCACGCCTTTAACTGAAAGATCTGGTGTCTACCTCCTTAACTGTTCGTCTTGTAATTGTTTCTATATTGGTTAAGCCGGACGTACTTTCGACAAAGAATTAGCCAACATTTTATTTGTATCAGCAACAAACATTTTTGTATTGATTATTCGAATAAATCTACATTTTGTAATTTCATCTTACAATTTAACCACAACTTTGATGCGAACAAAGATTATAAAATGTTACATATTGCTACTAAGGAATTGTTGTGAATTTACTTAAAATATTTGAAATAATGTCCAACAACAATAAGCTGAGACTGAAATCTTGGTGTAAAATAATGGTCCAGATAATATAAATAAATTGTGAATAAATATTATTCCTCTATTAGAGTATATATAAATGCACAGCGACGCCTATAATTGGCCTAACGGCGGTTGGCTGAGTGCGAAATAAATAAATAAATATATAATAAAGAGGCAACTATTCCATTCACTAGAAACAAACAGATACGAGTTTCTAACTAAATAAAAGACGGTTTGAGTCAATTATGAGAAGGTTAACTTCGCTTGCGATACATAACAAGCCTAAAAGTAGCTGGAACTGCTCAGTGGATCATCTGCTGGACAAAATACTTGCTCGTGTTAGTCAAAATCATTGTACCTGGAAAGCTACAAGAACAAATTCGTGTACTTTGTATGTGCTTTACCTTCTGTGTCTCCCGGCGAAAGAATTGTAAAGTACCACCTGGAAAATGTTTCCTGGACTACAGAACGCGTGTGCTGAACTCCAAGGTATAGTTTCTGAAAATTTTATTTTACCTCAAGAATGCGAGTAACTGCACTTTGCTTTCCAAGTGAAATCGTATTTAAAAACTCTAATAAGAACACATAAATTGGAGAGCACGAACACGAATGGGGACGCGCGAATTGGCGTCGTTCTACAAGCTGGGCGGCTTTCTCAGGACTTAGACGGCTTAGAACGTCAAGATACAGGAATAATTGATGTCGGGGCGATAGGGGATTGCTTCAAACATATCCGATGCAGGACGCAATGAAATTTTACGACACTCGACGAGACGAGAACGGAATTTCAGATTGGTGGCGTTGCAATATTGGGATGTTTGAGAACGTGATTTGAGAAAATTGGCCTGTAAGACTTCCCAAGCAGCTACATTTACGAAAGAGAATAACTGGAAATGTCGCACAACTCCTCTCGTTGATGTTACTTGATCAATTAAGGCGCACTCGTCGACAAGGCGAATTACCGACACCTTTTCCGAGTGCAGTACCCAACACAATGCCTAAGTGCAGACGTCACTTTTTTACAATTAATTATTACTACTTTGGTGTTCTTCATGTGAACTTTTTTTGTAAATGAAGTAAACGTAATTAATGGAATTGAGCTTTACTAAATATTAGTCTAGAGGAATTAGGGAGGGACCACTGCTTTCGCAAAACAACTAGATTAGATAAACAGTTAGTAGACCTTGTGTAGTAAGCGAATTTGGCAGTTACTTATCTATAATGAATTCGCTTTTTACGTGTACAGCTCTATAGTATATAATCTATTCACGTTTTCCTTTCCCAGTAGACTATTATATGTTTTTATTAGGTTGTATGCATGAATTGTGTCGAATATATTTTGACAACGGCTTAATTAACATTGTTGGAATTTAAATGTCAAAATTACGAAAATTTTATTGAGATAAACAAAAAATTAACTGGTAACAGTGCAAACCCTCAAAAATTATAACCACAAATTGAAAGCAACCTAGCCCTATTTAGTCATGTCTAGTTATTTCGCATGTGTACCATCAAGACGTCACTCTAACATGGCCTGCTTGGAGGAGGAAACATTGTGAGTCGATTATAGATATTAGTAGATTAGCGCCATATACACAGACTTTGTCTGACAACGTGGATCAGGATTTACTGTACATAGATTGTGTCTAATGATTATCATCTCATTTAATTCTCAAGCTTGCAGTGCGTGGCTTCCTCTGAGTAGTTGATTTGATGGGGAGCTTGCATACATTGAGTTTTCAAGTATGGTTACGTATGCCAGCTCTTTCTGCTGCGCAGGAGTCCGCAGGCCACGAGCTAAGAGTAATCCGATATAGGAAAGGTTGCAGTTTCGCAATTAGGGCGAGCTTTTGTTCCAGGCCGTGGGAAATATTTGTAAATGTAAAGAAATGCGCTTAGTGGATCAATAAATACGTAGGCGATATATTTGTACGAGGACTTCAAAGCGAGTTCCGTTTACCTGTATGTATACCTTGCGCTAAGCTGGATTTCTATGATTGGAATTGCGACGTCGGATTTTGCTGCAATGTATGTTTGCGTATTGTAAATGTATTTCATATACAGTTGTTGTACTAGTGTTTGGTATGTAAATGCGTGTAGCTATTGCGCATTTGTAATCTATTTCTATTTTGAAACTGGGGTGTTTAAAATTAATTGCAATTTATGCTAGGGATTAATCCTGATCCTTTTTATAGTTCTATATTCCCAGCTTCCTGGGTTTTTGCAGATACCTAGTGTTGCTTCATAGCTCCAATAATAATGGACCGTCTCAAACTTGTAATTCTGCTTGGTTATTATACGCCTATAATATTTTCAATATTATCAACTTCAATGACCATACAGGGTAACATTTCGTAATGCATTGCTCCGTAGATAAAACAGAGATTTGGGTTTGACGCTATCTTAATTCGATTTAATAATTTTCTATTTTGCGCAACAACTATCCATTTTCATACTTCAATATTAACCGTGTAGTAAGTGATTTTCCTGATATAAAGGAAGAAATATATTTTTTATTCAATTCAAATTCACTTTACTAAAATATTTTCCACAATAAATTGCTTACCATGCGATGTAATTGATTTGTTTTTTTCAAAGGAAAAAAATTGCGAATTTGTGTGTTTCTCTCGCATGGGTAGACTACTCATTATTCTCTTTCTTTTTGAATAGTTCCTTCGCCGACGCCTGCTTTACGTTGCAAACACAGTATTTATATGCTTGCATTTATTCGATAATTCAAAATTTAAAAATACTCTAAAGCTACATTTATCAGTTGAGGCCATTTTCAGTTCTTATCCATTTTGAGTAATCAGTACTAGAAATGTATTGCATGATTTTTTACAATAGCTAAACTTGTTTCCATCATGAAAACCATGCAATTTTCTCGCACAATATAAGATTTAACGTTGTCGTCCACCTACTTTTCTAAAGATAGTCGATTATTATACAATCTGCTGCAAAGGAATCGATTAGGAGTTGTTGAGAACATAGCAGATATCCATCAATCTGTAACTAATATTTCGTGTCACCAGACAGAAGCGATCTCTATTTAAAGTATTCTGTGAGAAGTTTAGTTTTACTAATACAAATCTCATTTTAAACTGTTTTCTAAAAAATAGAAGCAAAGATCAAAGGGGTTGGATTGCTTTTAAATAATCTTGTTGAAAATAAAGAAATATTTAAACTGTCTGTTGCGTGGTGTTCAGCTACTTTTTTATTAAAAAGTAAACCAATTTTTGTTTTAGTTCTTTCGACTTTATGAACAGCTACTATTAATATTTTTGTAGTTTCTAACCATGCAACTGCTATGTCGAAGCATTGTTACGTTAAGCGCAAATATTAACACAAATAACTTTATTTTTCAAGCAGAATATTAGGTTATTACGATATTTGACGAAATAAAATTCACCATTATCGGAATAGGACAGAGTTCGGAGTGTATTTTCTGGAAATCGAATTGCTATAATCGCGTAAACCTTCGGAAGATAATCGTATTGGACGTTGACAACTTGTTGATAGATAATACAATAGAAGTTGTCGTGACGTTAATCCATAATGTCCTACGCTTTTGGACATTATTGCATTGCTTTCAGTTTTATCTTTACATTTTGTAGCAATTACATGCGTGACTGAATAATTGTAGTTTTAGAATGGCTATTGTCTGCCAACATTTACTATTTCAAATAGTTACTCATCGAATTGCGTTTTATTGGGCTGAATATAAACGATTCTTTTATTTTTATACAATTACAATAGCATGATAGAAATCTGATTGTAAACGACTTTATTGACTTTGAATGGTAATGATGGAAATGTGCTTATTATAGTTCACATGTTGAGAATATTCAGCCACATCTGATTTTTCAATTCACATAGCAAAGAATTAGTTTAAGAAAATTATATTAATCTGCCAGAGTTTTAATTTTCCTGTATTGGCAAAGTTTGTACACTTCGTCCCGTATAATGGAATTCTAAATTTTGTGTAGAACCAATTAGAAATACTCATTTTTACCTAAAAGCTTCCACAAAGATTTGTTCAAATTTCAGAACCTTAAATAATCCTTATTCTGCTTAAGATACAAACTGCATAAGCAAATCCCCAACGATAACAATATCTATGTCTTACGAAGTTAAGTCGGCACTATTGCTAACTTCATTATTATTGGAGCTACGAAGTCAGTTAAATAGGCAAACTAGTAGTATTTTTTCGCCAATTACGATGGTGAAAACGGAATCAAAATCGAACATCGCGTTCGCGAGTTATGTCATTGCCAGGGCCACTAGAAGCGTTTACAAGCTGGCTCAAGAATGCTCAGAGCAAGAGGGTGATGTTTTTGAGCATCTAATTTGAATTTTGTTTTTATAAGTTCATAGAATTATTTGAAATAGACGATATTGTTTCACTTCATGGATATTCTTTTTAATTTCTATTTTATGATAAGGCAAAATTGCCACTAACACAGCCACCTTGACGAATTTGAAAAATCTTCAATACCTTTGTCATTTTTGACATTAGGATAAAAGGACATAGGACACTTTCTGTTCAGAATTCAATTTCCTATCGATTGTGAATATTGTATACTGAATATATGAACTCTCAAGAAAACTGGATTAATATTGTAAAGATTTTTAATATCTATCAAATTACTGTTTGTACAAATGATGGTCTTCTATGAGCCTCTTAAAACTTGTGTTATTGAGCCTCTTAAAACTTGTGTTATTTATCCCTACCTGATTGATTTCACATCCGAATATGTTATTTGAATAAATTTAGTGAGGTTATGAGCAATTTCAATTGCAACTTTATGATATTAACTTATACTGAGTTTAACACATTTACATCAATTCACTAATTATTCAGACGTAACTTTCCAAGTTCTTTCAAACAATTTTGATGTTTTACTGTTTACCTTGCTTAATGGACCCCGATTCCATAGTGTTATTCGAGTAACATTTTTGATGTAGTAAATATTATCAACTACAAACATTCCGGAATTAATTTTATTATGATAAATTTCCCATACTGAAGAAGACCACATTTTTGATTGAAATATATTTATGTTTAACTATTACACTGCTTTGCCTTTTTATTGAAATGTATTAATTAGCTGCAAATTTTCCCAAAACTTACTTTCATTGTATACTGAGCGTCCCATTTGAAAAGATTGAACTTTTTGATATAACTAGCGAACGCGTTGTTCGATTTTGATTCCGTTTTCACCATCGTAATTGGAGAAAAAAATACTACTAGTTTGCCTATTTAACTGACGTTGTAGCTCCAATAATAACGAAGTTAGCAATAGTGCCGGCTTAACTTTGAAAACCGTGTATATGTAACCTGTTACAATGGGTACAGACTAAGTGACACTCGCATCGCTTCGTACTAATAATCGGTCAGATTCTATTTCCGTGGGCTTGTTTTAATCAGGATCATCATGTTTTTAGGTCTTTATCTTAATAAGAATTTGTTATAGTATTCATTCCACTTTAGGACACGAATTTGACACCAAAACATTAAACAGTCTGTTACACGATAGAAACGACACAAATAGAAAAAATACTAATTGCACCAACTATGCTATGATGTACAGTAACAAAGATTGCCGACTAAGATTCAATGGCAGGGAGGGCTCATTACGATATTATTAATTAGGGCAACGATCTGTCACAATAAATAGAGATGTCAAATGCCATAGACGCCACCAATTTGCTGAATCGGGAAAATTTCAGGAAAAACTCAACGAAAGTGGAAATGTGGGCTTCCCTTTAAGGGTGTCGCAGTGCTTGGTGCCTATCAGCATATAGCCTCCGTGAACTTAGCTTTAGTTAACTTCTTCAGCTTCCTAAATTCTTTACCAAAAGAAAGCACACAATACATCATGAGATATATGAAATACTAACGCACGGCTAATGTAGAATGAAATGCATTAACTTGAAGATAAAAAATATGTAGAATAGTTTCACAAGTATCAAATTAATTGCAAAAGGGGTTAGTAGTTCTTTAAATTATTAACATCGAAACCATGTTTGTACTGAAATAGTCGTTGTGAACCGGCAATAAAGGCTAAATAATTTGACTAGATTGTATTCGTTGAGAATGAGCACCGAAAATGTAATTATAGCTACGCTGATACGAAAGTCGGTCACTATCGCGCACCGTTTGTTTTATGGTGCATTGCATTCAAAATGTCATAACACAGAATGATTTAATAAAACACTCTAAAACTAAAACACTACCTGATTTGAGAGTCCAGGACTCGCTACAATGACGTCCGATGAAACTGCCAGCAACTGCTGCCCCAGCACTGCTCACATAATTAGGCGAAGAACAAGAAAAATTCTTCCAGACGATAGTTACCAGCTCGCAGGAGATGGTACGCCGGTAATCTGCCAGAGAGTAAATAAACGACGTAAACTTCAACTTGCAAAGTGCGACCTACGACGTTTTTTCAAGAAAAAGTAAACCCGATTAAGAACTCCATCGCATACTCCTCGAAAAGAATTCTGAACCGCCATTACCTTATTACGTTCCTTACTCTGACAAGACAGCACCCATCTAGACGGTAAAGGCAGCAACTGCCTCACAGGTTACAAACAGACGGCTTCAGAAGGCACACAATGGTCCTAACCCACCGCGGAGGTCAAATCCAATAAAAGCCCTCGTGTCGCTCTCCCCGGAAGAATTCCGCTGGCAGAAGGAACGCAAGCCCGCATTCTGACTAACTCATGGGATTGCTCGGACTCCCCGGAGCAGCCTGGGCCATTAAAGATAAGGCATCAAAGCAAGATAACAGAAAAAATCTTAATCCGAACAAAAACTGCGATTTCACAAACTGAATGCAACAGATGTCGCTAGGTGAGATGCTAGTATTTGAAATAGAAGGGCGGAAAAGCGCTAACTTCATAAAGGTAAAGCGCGGGAGCTTCGAAACATAATAAAATGGTCAAACTCAACTTAAATACGGCAGGAAAGTTCTTACTAATATTTAATAACTATAAAAAATGGCATTTCATCATCAGCAATGGTCATCGAACCTCACACGAAGGTCTCAATTTTTTCAAAATTTTCCACCATTCGTTTCGGTTTTTGCTCTGTACCTTACAGCTTGGGCACCGACCTTTCTTTCATTCGTCACGCCATCCCTTCCACACAGTTTGGACCATCTCCACTTTCTCTTGTTTATGGGTTCTGTTCTACAAACATCCTTTGCTGAGTTATGATCATACCCGATTTTATGATCCGCTTGTTTTAATCTTCCGAGTTTTATCGTGGTCACTGTGTTTTTATTTCCGGATTGCCTGTATATACTATAAAGTTTGAAGTTATACGCACATATAAACCGCACTCTGTGGATCAGTGGTTAGCACGTCTGCTTAGCATTTGGGAGGTTGGGGGTTCGCTTTCCTTGGCTATCTGAAGGGTGGAAGTTTGTTTACGTTTTGATTTGCCGCAGAAGTCGTATGCCACGATCAAGTGACGGTCCGAGGACCCGGAGAGAACACCAGCGCTGCAAGTGGTAGCTACTGTACTATTAAAGAGCCGTAAATATCTTCGCAGATTCTGCAGCATGGCGATCGGTCTCCTTCCCTCTTACTTTATGGGAAGCTGTTACTAACAAAACTTATTAGGTCGGAGGCAATTCAACCTGTATTGCTGACAGCAGTTACGGTATTCTTTGGTAGGGGCGGGGGAGGGCTAACACAAATAATTTGAAGTATTTAAACAAGTAATCTTCAAGTACAAAATGGAAAAGACAGCCTTTTAGAAATTACTCATAAGTACAGTAGTTAAACATAACAAAATTGTTGCCAAGCGTGAATACTGAAATGGAGCGGGATGTGCACCGGCGTCGGTATAACGATGATTCTAGAGCGGATTCCTGCTTGACTACCAATTGTGTTGGTTTCCTGGAGACCCAATCCAACACCTGGGGCACGAGAGCCTAAGAAGATGGCTAATGGAAAACCTAGGCAGTTTAGGAGCAACTGAGATTACCAATGGAAAAATAAAGGCAGTTTGGATTTTGTTTGTTTTGTTTGTTTGTTTTTTAATGGACAAGATCTAGGCATGCAGAGTACCATGTACCTTAGACACCGACTGTTTGGGTCATATGGTCAAAGTCCTACTTAGAATTTTGCCGAGACTAAGGCGTTCCAACCCTAGCAAGGGATCTTTTACATGCTACACATCGTAGTTACATGGGACTCACGATTTTACATCACTTCCGAATGATGGCATCCTGTAGAGCTTTTCATCTGCATTTTTTATTTTTGAAAACCTCACCGGGAGCGGGAATCGAACTCGCGACCCTTAGATCAATAGTCAGGATGCTTACCACTGAGCTACCGACCCCGGCTAGTTTGGATTTTTACTGAAATAAATGTTATGTGCTATTTTTGGCTGTAATTGAAATTTGGTTGTCTAGCCACATTTTTGATTTTTGGTATGTATTTTGGAAAATATTTGAAGCTCTATGAAGACTCCAAGTAATTTTGAAATAATTGTCAGTATTATTTCCGGCTGCCATTTTATGACTCAGAGGAGTGAGATTGTCCTCCTGTGCTGTAGATGCCATCTGGAAGTTTTACTTCATTTGAATGTCGTGGTTCGGGATCATCGCTCAATTTTAATGAATTGAGTGTGAGATTGCTGAAAGGAATCTAAATTTTATTTTTATGGAATCATTCACTTCTGGCCACCTTCCAAACTGTGGTAGGTTTCTGTTTTTCGTTTATAGACATCGTTATTCAGTCCTCTTCGTACCATCCTAGTATCTTGTCAGTGCCAACTTCTCCATATGTCCCCTCCTGAGCCTCTATATTACTCTAATTGCTACCGAGGATTGAACCCATTGGTCTCTTCCTCGTGTCATAACTGGAGAAAAGCTTGCCCCGCCTTATCTTGCACATTTGCTTGGAGGGCTTCTCCGCAGTAACCCCAAGTCCGGAAATTTTCATAGCTTCTCCAGGGACGCCGTTCTGTCATATTTGATCCAAGTACCTTCACTCTCGCGTTTGGATTCTATGAGTTCCTAAACTGTAAAAACACTATTTCGTGTAGTTTGTATGATACTGCAACCGTTTTAGTTACGGATACGCTGTCGAATTTTTGGTCAATGTTGGAAAGAATTTAGGAAAACTAGCCGTAATGAGCTGTGAGAATTCGTATATTATGTATTAAATTGCAAGCTGTGTTCGCGATTTTTGGTCGCATTCAACTCGCAGAATGACACGTTCCACCCCGTTCTAGTTTAGAACTAATTATGTGAAGAAATACTGGAGCGAATTGATTTTTTTTATAATCGTTGAAACATACACAACTTAGAGTATATAATATCTACCTAGAGCGCACAAGCCTATAGGAGTGGTTTTTCACATTGTAACATAATTCAGTTCTCTATGCGAATGTGTCTCCCGTTATCCGCTTTCGCTGATTTTTTTATGTCACTTATGACAATTGGGTTACGTGTGCTAGTGACAGAATTGCGCACTGCTTGTGCGTGTTGCTACATTTATTAAAATTTTATGTCTTAAATAGAACTGTGTGCATATAACAGCCATGTTAATTTTGACAACTTTTAAAACTAAGCTAAACTTATAAATAAAACCTCTAAACTTTCACAACCATTTTTAACAGCACAGAGCTTACAATTAAGAAGGGATTCTCGCAGATAGAGTAAGATCTACATAGTTAAGTTTTTCCATTTTATAATCTGTGTTCTAATTCAAATGAGTATAACATTTCGTAGATTCGCTTTTGCACCCTTGAGTATTATGCAGAGATGTACATGGTGGAAATAAACAATTAGGTTACATCAATTTCTGGCGTTTTATTTTTTTTATTGCTTTATAAATCAGCTATGTGGTTTAGGGATGTACAGCGACACTTGTGGGTTTTCAGGTTTGAACCGTCTCCAACCAGTGGCGCTTTCGGACAACCCACTCCAATTCTACTCAGGAACTAGCTGGCAAAATGTGCTACACCACGAGACAATTCCGGGACCACCGTATTGAGACATAATTAAGCAATACCGATTACTTTTTTTGTGTGCAGAAATTACCCGTTTAGCAATATAGCATACTTTCTGAAATCTGTCGTAGTTGTTCTGTATATTATTTTTAATAAAGCAGCAATTGATGCATTTGACTTTCTCAGTGCGAGCTACAATAGCACGAAGTGTTACGGTCACTAGTTATGTAAAAATTATAGAGCTCTTACTTACGGGTTAATTGTTTAAAATATCAGTGGCGCATTGGAGCTTTCATTGCAAAACAATATATTAATAAAAAAAGTACACCTAAAAGTATCGTAGTAAAAAAAGAGACTAGATGTTGAAGGGCAATAAGTAAAAAGCCGCCCCGGAAAAAAATGTCAATATTATTTGGCTCACCGCCATAATCCCATAATTTCCATTAAGAGATTAGACGTTTTAAACCGAATGAAGTTTGCAAACTTGGCGCCGCAAAAACCCAAGCAATTTGTCGTTTGTGGGCTGTCCCAGGACTGCGTAACCTATCCTGGGGCTTGGGGCTACCAGCTTTGCATTTGCTTAACGTTGTGTAAACGGACCGGAAATGGGCATTTATTTCCTTGCAGCTCAGCCGGCCGAACGACTCCGATAAACCGGATCTTGCAGGTGTCGCGCCTTTGCACGTAACGTTCTTATTATCCTGAAGGATCACGCCTGGTGCGGCATGTCATTGCATACGTGCCCCAACTTCGCCTCACGAATGTGCTTCGAGTCCAAACTCCTAGCACTCAAGTTGTCCTACACGCAAACTACACTAATAGTAACCCGAACTAATAAGCTGGAGTTCTCAGGAAAGTTACCCCGTAGGCTAATTTTCTCAACGACTGTGTCTTTGTTGTCCTTTTAGATTCCGTTTGAGCGGCACAGACGATCAAAAGCTGCCCTCAGCTGATGGAGAATTAATCTCGCTAATTAAGTATACTTCGCAGCAGCAAAGCTCGCTCAATTCAAATTGATTAACAACTACTTGTAAGTTGAATGGTTTTGTAAATTAGCTTTGCCATTTCATAACCCCATACATATGTTTAAATATGTGTTGCTCTACAAGATTTGCAGTTGAAAGTAGAGACCGATAATGTCGTTGCATTTACCCAATCATAAGCTGCTAGCCTTGTCTGGGTGGATTCTTAGAGACTTTCTCTGAGTGATAGTAGTTGCAACATTCTTTGCTAAACAGATGACATTGGTATTATTAGGGGTAACATATTTCATATGAATTCAACCTTACGATTAACCAACACAACATTGAAATAGGCACACCGAACATCGTAATATCTCAAGAACCTAGAGAAGAAGAACAATTACTTAAGGGCTGGTTCTGCAATGCAAGTATGTACCTAGAATACGCTATAGTTTTCTTTGTTACAGAAATAACTATATTTTTGGTTTATAGAACCGGCCCTTAGACGGCTAACTCGCTAGTACAAACGACTTACCACATGATCAAAACCAATACACTAAGCGATGGCAATTAGAGCATTTAAAGACTGCAATGAATGTAGATGAAGTTTTAAATTTATTATGAGGATATAGCAAAACCAAATTATATATTTGCAGCCTCGCTAGGTGCTTGCAGAAAGCTAGTACCGAGTATTAATTACGTTACACACGCTTACCCCAGAGACCTGATGAAAGCGATGCGTATTGATAATGAAATAAACGTTTCGCTTTGCAAAACGTCTAGTATTTTAATAATTAGATAAAAAACGTCAGTTGAAATCCACAATTACTCAAAACGCTTTGGCTGTTACCTAGCAAGTAAAACATTCTAAACTTTAAATATTCCAGCAGCAATTAACTGCTTGAATACATCAAACCGATTTCAAAGAACTCTTTCTACGTTTTTGAAAGCTTAACTAAAACAAGCACGATCAGAATGAAAAAACCTTATTTGCGTTTTTACGTGGTACCACTCTCTCCAGCGGCTCTAAGGCTCTCGTACGATGATCGGCCACATGACAAGTTTATCGTCTGTAGAGCAACCGAGCTCGCCAGAAAATAAAGCTTATGTTTAACCACACGAACCAATAAGTTTACTTCATATCCTTAGGTGATAATTGGCCTCAAGATTACTGGAAAATTAATAGTCAGTACACAACGAACAGGGGTAGCTGTAGACAATAAGAGCTATGAGTATATTAGATCTGCTATTTACCAAATATTGGCCAAAATTAAAATACAAAGAACAGCATGTATTTAAGAATACCAAGTTTTAAAACTTACAAAAGCGGTAATTTACCAAGACCCAAATTTTCTTTAAGACTCACAAGAAACCATTTTAGGCTGTTACACGTTCATGTTTAGCAGTGGAATTCCTGCAGTTTATACATTTAAACACTGCATCGTTTGTTCTTCTTTCTACCATATTAAACGTCTTTAACTAATTTCATGCATTTTAGTCAGTTGATGCAGAAATGTAGCTTTGGAAATGTACAGTTTACATTTTATCATGTCAAGAAAGAGAGATGCATTGCCATTGTAGTTTCATACAGTTTTCTGATAAGAAACCGGACCAATGGGAGTCGCTACAAAGACTCACTTATGGAGAATACAGTTTGAAGGATGAAGTCTCAGTTCTTGCATAATAATTTTTTTTTAATAGTCCTCCGAAATTAAAACCTAAAATCTTTATCTTTATCTTCAACAACAGAGGAATTGGAGTAAAGAATACGGTTATAATATATCTAAGAACGAAATCTTTTAGAAAACAATATCAAAGGAATCATAAAATACTCGGCGTCACTTCAAAAGGCAGAAAATGTATTTAATTCTTGAAGAATCGACTACGACGACTTGGGCATGACAAGACAAAAAAATTATAAGTACGGGAAAATTGACATTTAGAGTAGATCAACATAGCAAAAAGATCATGAATAAAAAATTTTCAGGAAGTGAATTCTTAAAGTAAGTAATTCATGACTGCAAAATACCAAATAAAAATATAATTAACAAAGAAAGATAAGAATTAAGTTTAAATGAATAGCAACTTTATGTGAACCAAAATAGTAAACTTCAACTACACATTGTTACCGGTCAAGAGCCATTTATACGTAGTTGTGTGTTTAATTGCTCTGTCTTTGATCAATCCAATATTATCTACAATCTAATTAAACTAAACTCAAGTTTCATATTTCAATGTATTGGTTTCTTAAATGAGTCTACACTATTTCCTACATTTCAAGCTCCAAGGTATTCTGGTTGCCTATCCTTGACTTTCTCAAGCTGTTCTAAAATCTTTGGGTTGCTTATCTGATCAACCATTTGCAATTGTGTGCTGCGGCAGGAAGGATGCTTTGTGAATTACATTTGTAAAGTCAAATGTTCCATATTATTTAGAGATTTACGCTACCAACCTACATTGGGGATTCACCTTGGTAGTGCGATATCTTCCGTAAGAAATTGATGGAGTTCTTCGAAAAGCTTTTTCGGCGATTTCTCAAAATCGAACATGGTTTCGATGTATGCTGTACATTTCGGGCGAATGCAATTTGTCCTTGAGTTTTCGCAACCTGCTCGCCCTGGATTTGTGTGCATGAGAATTCCATTCCTGCGAGAGATTCAAAGTTATATTGCTCTTGGAGGCTCATCATCGAAACCATATCTAAACTGCAGTCGGCGATTGCAACGTAGTGCCTCTCTTCAAATCTGGGGTAATCACTTGGCTCCTGATACATTTGCTTGCGACTTGGGGATTAACTACAGAAGATTTGTCTTAATATATTCTACTCGTATTTTCCCACTACGTCAAAGCTTTGGGGCTTGGATTTAACCTGCAATTTGGGATTCCCTTCAATGTATAATATTGTTTGTTTTCTTCTGTATTGTATCCGGCAAATATAATATTTTTTCAGGATTACATAACTACAGTATAACGTAGTAGTTACCTATTTAGGGCAGATTTTCCAATTAATTAAACGATTAAACCTCTATTGGGTTGTAAACTGTCAAAGATTAGATTTCGATTAAGGATGTGTCTCACGTACCTATCAAGTTAGTATTAGTTTCAATTTTGGCTTTTGTAAACAATCCTGCACATGCCTTGTTAAAATTTTGGAGTTTCACTTCATTTGAGTGACCGAACAGCACGGTTGAATTAGACTTAAAACTAATCCCCTACTTGCAACATATTACTTTAATGATTTTTTTCTACAAAATGCAAATAATGATAGTAATTATAAGCTAATTACCTAGCGATTTACGAGTTATATTATGCCCTACTCTGAACCAAGGTCATGGGGTCTGCCGGACCATTATGTTAATTATTTATAACATTTGAATGTACTTGCAATGGTGAATTTAAGGTGAAATTCAGTCCGAACCCAAAATTTAATAATATATTATATCATGAGGGACTAAAGTGCACCATTTAATCCTGCGAGTGGAGTTTGTTGCCTCCAGGGCGAAGCTTGAGGGCAACAACCGCTCAAGGGATTTAGGCACTTTAGTCCCGAGGTTTATACGCTATTGTTTGCATTTTTGGGAACATTATCATCAAACATTTCCAAAATTTGGAATCTGTCAATTTGGAAACTGACAATTACAATTTCTTAAAAACTGAATTGCAGCAGGGCCTGGATAGCCTGAATCAGTTTGCAGTACTGAAGTGTAGTGTCAGTATATGTCAAATTCGAGATTTGCAGGGTAAGTTTTGCGTCAGTGTGTGTCAAATGACAAACAAAACCTAACCTACTAACCTCGTGTGTACATAAGTTTACCATAGTTACGGTATCATTTTTACTTTAGTCCCTAGGGATTAAATGAGCTACTTTAGTCCCTGTTTACGGGTACTAAAGTATCAACTTTAGTCCCGGAAGTGCAAAAACTTTAATAGGGCTATCGCGGTTTAGCGCTTTTACCGAGTAACCTACAGGTAATGCAAATTGCTAATGTTACAGTAAACTTGTATTTTTTTATCCTACTTACTGATATTAAATATTCATAACATGATTATTTATTTCATTCGCACTCAGCCAACAGCCGTTAGGCCAATTATAGGCGTCGCTGTGCAGTTATGAGGACTTCCAACCCCACTAACGACTGCCATGATGTTGTATGACCGCCGGGACCAACTTTTTTCCGTGGCAGCCGTACCACGAGACGCCGAGCGAAGCAGCCGTGGAACTCCTATCCAAGTTCTGACCAGAGACAGCGTTGCTTAACTCTGCTGATCGAACGTGGACGCTTGTTCAAGCTACACCACTCGGGACCCATTACAAAATGTGGATAAAGATACCACACCAAAGGCGACGCAGCTGAACTCTCTGCTCGATCGAAGAATTCCGGCTAAAGGCGACTGGATCAGCTAGTTTAATCACGATTTTGGGCAATCCTTAGAGTCGATAGATTTCGAGCCGGCTAAGTGAAGAAATTGGTTAACGTCGATCGATACAAAAATTAAGACGATATAGAGACATGCCGGTGGAATTAGGTGGAATACCTTTACAGTCCGACACGAAAGTGAAATTGAAATTCTTCAATTCACCAACGTAACGGGAATAGAACTTTAAGTAGTATTGTGCTTGGAAAGTTTATACAGGGTTCTCCAAGAGGTATGATCTACTTTAAATAGGTTGCTATAGAAAACCAAAAGATTTTGAAAGTTGTCAGTTTGACACAATTATACCTGAATATGTGCTCTTCTATTTGATACATTTTCAATGGATTAATGTATTTTTAGGTAAAATGAATTCAGCTTTGAAAGAAATTGATTTGCAAATATGGAAATGTTAATTATCCTCCAAGAACCCAGATATATCCGCACCTGATTTTGTGTTGGAATATATAAAAGGAAAATAAACCCTCTACGTACATTTCAAGAACTAAAACAGAATATTTCCCAGAAAATTCAAGGTATTAGTGACGAGTTACTACTGTAACGGTGGTCAATAAATGGAAATAAATAACCATTTGTAACGTTTATATACCTCCTAACTACCCATTACAAAAAGAGGAGATAGATAAATTGGTCAGTACAATCCACTCTCCATACCTTCTTCTAGGGGACTTCAACGCGCATAGCACATTATGGAACAGCACAATCACAAACCAAAAAGGGAAAATACTGGAAAAATTTCTAGAGGAAAGTCACGCTGTATTACTTAACACGGGATTACCTACAAGATATAATATCATAAATAACACAGTATCGGCTATCGATATAACGATATGTGACCCAAGACTAGCAACGGATTTTTCTTGGACTGCACTACAAAACCTGATGGGAAGCGACCATTACCCTATTATAATAACAGAAAACAAAAAATCAGCTAATTTAAAAAGCTTTCACCCTAAATGGAAAATAACAGAAGCAAACTGGGAAAAATACGCTAATATAATCGAAAAACAACATTTCGATCTCGACATAGAGGACATAAATGTTATAGTAGAAAATTTCACAAGAACAATAATCGATACTGCTAAGAAAACGATTCCGTTAACTAAAAAACAACAGTATGATTACAGAGTGCCATGGTGGAATGAAGACTGTAAAAATGCTATAAAACAGAAAAACAGAGCCTTCAATAAATTACGGAAAAACTACACCATCGAAGCTAAAATAGAATACAAAAAACTTCGAGCTATAGCCAGGAGAACCGTCCTAAATAGCAAGCAAAAATCCTGGGCTAATTATGTGAATTCAATAAACATAAACACAACAAACAATGAAATGTGGAAGAAAATAAAAAATATGAAGGGTCAAACATCAGGATTCCAAATTACAGGAATCAGTAGTAAAGACATCAGCAACATAACAACCAACCCAAACGAAATAGTAAATATTCTTGCCAGCACATTTACAGAGAGTTCTGATAGTTATGACAGCAAATTTCTAAGGTATAAGAAAGAAAAAGAGAAGCCACAACTAGTAATCCCAAGTGCAGAAAATGAAGATTACAACCAATCAATAAATATATCAGAATTAGAATATGCACTATCACAATGCCGAAATTCGAGTCCTGGAAAAGACGAAGTCCACTATGAAATGATTAGAAACCTACCACAATCATATAAAGACCACCTTCTAAATATATACAATCACATATGGACTAGAAATACTTTTCCAGAAGAATGGCGCAAAGCAATAGTCATTCCCATACTAAAACCAAACAAAGAAAAAATCAACCCAACAAGCTATAGACCTATAGCCTTAACAAGCACATTATGTAAGCTCCTCGAGAGGATAATAAACAATCGCTTAGTATGGTTTTTAGAAAAAGAAAACAAAATAAATCTTAACCAAAGTGGGTTCCGCAAAGGACGTTCTACTATGGATCCACTTTGTGCCTTAGAATCAGATATCAAAAATGCATTAATAAACAAAGAACATCTAACAGCAATATTTTTTGACATCAAGAAAGCATATGACACGATATGGGGTCACAAAATACTACAAACTTTAATAAATTGGAAAATCGGCGGTCACATGGTCAATTTTATTAAAAATTTTCTCCATGGTAGAACCTTTTTCGTGAGAATAGGAAACACATTATCTGAGGAACAAAAACAGAAAAATGGTATTCCGCAAGGTTCTGTGATAAGTCCAACTCTATTCCAAATAGCAATAAATGACATCACAGACAAAATCCCAAAATCGGTAAAATCGCATCTGTTTGCAGATGATCTAGTTATATACCACAGTAGTAAAAAAGCAATTAATAATCAAATTATCCTACAAATAGCAATTGACAACCTACAAAAATGGACCCGAGAAAATGGATTAACCTTCTGCCCAGAAAAAACAAAATGTATTAACTTCACAAGAAAATATCAAGCTCCAAATATTGAGCTAAAACTAAACAATATCCAGCTTCAGTTTACGAAAGAACACAAATACCTAGGGATAACTTTCGATCAAAAACTAAACTGGGCAGCGCATATAAAGCAAACAGTTACAAACTGCAAAAAATCCATAAACATTATGAAAACATTAGCTCATCAGAAATGGGGAAGCTCGGAAGATACTCTCATGATAGTCTTCAAAATGCTAGTGGTCTCAAAAATAGAATATGGCAGCATTGTTTACAACTCGGCAAATAAAAGCTTATTAAAAATGATCGACACCATCTACAATACAGGACTACGATTAGCAACCAGAGCTTTCTACACTACACCAACAATCAGCCTTTACGGGTTAACAGGATTTCTGCCACCTGAATATCGAAGGCAAAATAAATTACTACATTATACATCTTCAGTCCTCTCAAATAAAAACCATCCAAATTATCAGTCCCTACAAACACCACCATACCACAACATCTACAAACATTCACCAAAAAATCCTCAACCATTTTATATCCAAGCTAAAAATGCACTCGATTTCCTCAATATACACCCATCTATCAAACAAACAACCAAACTAAACACCCCGACATTTTTAAAACCACCACAAATAAACCTAAAGTTAGCTGCACATCAAAAAAATGACACGCCACCAGCATTTTATCACACAATGCTAGGATATGAACTAGATCAATACCCAAATGCAACCACTATTTATACGGATGGATCCAAAACCGGGTCGGAAACAGGTTGTGCTTATATATGCGAAAGCCTGAAAGTATGCGAAACGTTTCGATTGCCAAGTTATACGTCGGTCTTCAGTGCGGAACTGGTAGCAATTACAAAAGCATTAGCCTTTATCCAGAAAAATGAAAACAATAAATTCCTAATATTATCAGACTCTCAAAGCGCACTCCAAGCTATACAAGATTTATACTCACGAAATAATCACGTCAAGGATATCCATAATATCCTCTATGATATTATCCAAAACAATAAAGAAGTGACATTTATTTGGATTCCATCTCATATAAATATTCCAGGAAATGAACGAGCTGATTCAAAAGCGAAAGAAGCCACCAGGTTACCCAATATAACGGAGGAGAAATTGACGGCAAATGATACTCAAAAACATATTAAAACACTACTTTTCCAAAAATGGCTCTCCGAATGGCAAGAACTCAAAAACAATAAATTAAGAAAAATACAAGCACTACCATCCAAATGGAACCCGAAAACACAAATAAACATCCAGGACAAAACTGTTCTCACAAGAACTCGCCTTGGACATACGAAGTTAACCCACAGTTATCTACTCGAGAAACAACCGGCACCAAAATGTGAAACCTGTGATGTCCTATTAACAGTGGAACACATAGTGTGTATATGTACAAATTACAGTGCACAAAGAATTCAGTGTGGAGTGTCTAATGATATCAATATTGCATTAAACGAACAATACAAAAACACAATAGAGTTCATAAAGATGATAGGATTGTACAACAAACTGTAAAAATATTTAATGTATCTGTCAACATGTCCTTATATATTTGTAACTTTGTAAATTTTGTTATGTGCCATAAGACCTTGTAGTTAAAAGGCACATTAAACCACTTAATAAAAAAAAAAAAAAAATAAATGGAAATTGTTTATAAGAATTAAAATTGAATAATATACAGTGTGTCCCCGGATTGAGTTCACTATAGGTATAATCGACAAAAAATTTTACAATTTTATTTTAATGTTTTGGGATCCCGCCCTGCTTGGTCTGAAAACAATTTTAAGCAGACTTTTAATTTTTAGAAATTAAGTCGGCCATGAAAAATGTGAAAAAAACTATTTTCTATTTAGGTAAACTACCCTTTTTGTTCATGATACGGCAAAATTTTGTTAAGAAAAGTTGTTTAGAATGATAAATTACAGCACTATGCAAAATTTCAGAAAGATCTGTTAACTTAGAAAACACCGTTATTTTTTAGATAATTGTATTTTATTCTCAGGTAAACTACTTTTTTGTTCAGGATACGGAAAAATTGTATTAAGAAAAGTTGTTCAGAATGAAAAATTATGGCCCTGTACCAAATTTTAAAAAGGTCTGTCGACGTAGATTAAACCGTTATTTTTTAGATTAAACAAATTGCATTTATTAAAAATGACAGTTTCATCTAAGTAGGTAGATCTTTCTGAAATTTTGCATAAGGCCGTAATTTATCATTCTAAACAACTTTTCTTAATAAAATTTTGCCGTATCATGAACAAAAAGGGTAGTTTACCTGAAAATTAAATAGTTTTCACTTCCCTGCCAAGGCCTACTTGTTTTTCAAAAACTGAAAATATTCTTAAAATTCTTTTCAAACCAAGCAGGACCGAATCCCAGAACTTTAAAATAAAATTCAAAAATGTTTAGTCCATCTAACCTCTTGTAACATCAATCCTGGGACACACTATTGTATTTTCTTTTCAGGTAAACTACCCTTTTTGTTTATAATACAGCAAAATTTTACTAAGAAGAGTTGTTCAGAATGGAAAATTATGGCACTATACAAAATTTCAGGAAGTTCTACCTACTTAAATCAAACCGTATTTTTAATAAATAGGTTCAATTTTAACGGTTTAATTTAAGTAGGTAGATCTTCCTGAAATTTTGTATAGGGCCATGATTTCCCATTCTGAACAACTCTTCTTAGTAAAATTTTCCCGTATCATGAACAGAAAGGGTAATTTACCTGAAAAGAAAATAGTTTTTGCTTCACTGTCAAGGCCAACTTGTGTGTTCAAAAACTGTAAATATTCTTAAAATTCTCTTCAGACCAAGCAGGGCGGAATCCCAAAACATTAAAATAAAATTTTAAAATTTTTAGTCAATTATACCTATAGTGAACTCAATCCGGGGACACACTGTATATACAATTCCAATGTTTCATTAAGGTTGGCCTTCTTTATGTACATCGCTCGCATTACCGTACACTGCGGTTCACCCAAAAGAAGTCCTTAACTTCATACTTGTAACATAAATAGCCTATATTTCCTATGAACTAAAATTAAGGTCTAACTGGTCGTCTATGGATGCACTTGTGTTACCGTACATAAACGACACAACGACATAACAAACCACCCTTCAAGCGTGCACAACAAGATCATACGCTCGAGAGCCGGACTTGTTAGTCGCGACACGGTAAAACGACAAAATCGGGAGATCGATCGAAAATACAAGGCCCTAACCCCCGTTAGATGACGGTAACACGAAGGGTTGCTCGACTACACTCAACCGGGAGGGCGGGTTCTTTTCTACCTTCGAGTTAGGGCTGTACATCGATACGTAAGAGGTTAAAGATGTTAAATAATTAAAGCGCCACCATTTTCTTGACAGATCGGGAAAACGACAATCGCAGCACAAGTGAAATGACTTGAAAATGGAAGTAGACAATCCACTTGGCTACGTTTAAACTTGGCAGAGTTTGTTCGGCGAGCTAAATACAGTTTCGACTTACCTTACAACAATATCTCACAAAACAGCTGCTAACCTCCTCTTACATCTGTAACAGTACATAAAACAGCATGCAAATACCAAACACAAATGAAAAACATCGATACTTGACCAAGAACTCTATTAGGATGAAATAAAATATATGCAGGAGACAATGATCATTACATTGACTAGTTAGATTTAAAAATACTCAAAAGGTTAGTTAGGTTAGATTACTCGATACGTTAACTTTAATTACAAAGGGTACACTTGACGGTAAACACATTAAGAATGCATAGGTAAATCGTTAAATCTAGCAGACGGCAAAACACATCATTGACAACAAATATACTAATCGTTCAGCACTCGACGGGGCGTTCACTTTTTGTTATACACAATAAAACTAATTTACAATAACTTTTACCTTGAGGAAATTGGCTGGCTGCACAATTACGAGCGATACTGTATGTAGCGTCGCTTCCCAAACAAACTGCAGGAAATAACGGACGACGGCGAAATCAGCGGACGAAGACGTGATGCAGGCACAGCTTCGAAGATGCTGGCAACGACTAAGGGTGGCATGATGCAATAGAATCCCCCGAAGGGCGAAGTCGACGTAGCGATAACACGGGGTAAACCCCTCAACGTGCGAGTTTCGATAATACGACGTTAAATTCAAATTAGCATTGGGTTCGATAGCAAGAGTTTGTTCGGATCCGTATAAACGATATTCAAGGGCCTCGCAACCCTCAACGATAAGAACTCTTGACCCCCCCCCCCCTAATTAATGCTTCACATGCGATTCCAAACGAAAAGTTCAACACTGTCAACGCCGGAGATTTCTTGCCAAACGGAACAGTTCGAAAACGTTAAAAATGGTACGACACAGTTCACCAAACACACACAGTTATTCACAACGAAAATTACGAAAGTTCGAACAACGTCCCCCCGGCCGCAAACAATGCGAGCCGGGGGTTGAAGAAATCCCAAAAACGCTTGTTCTAATTCAACAGTCGGTAGCGAAGTGAGAAGTTACTCCTCAGCAGCAGGCGGGAAGAATCACATAGTGCAGACGCGTCCCATCTGTATCTTTCTCTTGCATATGCGAAGACGAAGGAAGGTAACGGAATATTTCAACAGAAGCGCAAGAAAGCTGACTAGGCGATCCACACGGGACTCGAAGGTTAAATGTATCAAGCCAGCGAAATACTAAGAAACGATAATCTGCAACCGCCTTGCAGGCAACAAAGAACAAAGGGTGAATTTAAAAATGGAATTATGCTAACGAAACGTGACTATCTGAATTAATTTTAACCGATACACGGACTGCGAGGTACAAATGCCTAAAATGCACTACAAAGCAGAGGACAGGCAGGGCCGGATCGAGGCCAAAATTTAAAATGACGACAAAAATTAAAGATGATCTAACACTTGTCATAATGGTTTTTAAATGAGTAACGTCAAAAGCAATCTAAAATTTTGAATTTTTACTTTTCTAGGTTGCACAAAAAATAGTATGCATTATTTGGATTAAAAGTGGCTCTGTTTGATTTGCAATTTTTGAGTTAATATATAATTAAAATAATTGCTTGTCAAACAAAGTGACACTTTTAATTCAATAAAACAATTACTATTTTGCTTGCAATAAACATTTTTATATAGAGGTTGCCTAAAATTGTACGAAACATGGCAATTCCATGACTTAGAAAACGTTTAAATACTATTTGCCATAAGAGAAAGTTAAAATATCAACGATTTTGTAGCCATTTATCATTATTATTTCTGTCATTCAATTTATACTTCCTATGGAGTATATTAAATATTAAGAACGGTAAGGACATTTTACCGATGAAAGACAATTGTTTGGAGGAGTGAAGCGACGACTCCAATTGTTGTCTGAGATTGGTAATTCCATAACCTTCGTGATGCTCATGAGGTTTTTTGCACGATAGAAATGTATTTTTATTCAAACGTCAGTAAAATGTGACATTATGCAGCAGAATAATATGTTGGCGGCACTGTAAGTCTATGTCAAATTCGATGTTAGCAGGTTAGGTTTTGCATCGGTCTGTGTCAAAACCAAGAAGACTATACTAAGGAGACGCAACTCCCGTTTCGAAGCAAACCGCTAAAAGTTGACAAATAAGGCGGTCGTGGTGTAGCTTTATTCATTCACAAAACTCGTGAACTGTCAATGTCTAATATTTACTGAGTGTAGCTGGAAATTCGGACCATGTTTTAACAATTAATAACACACTTGAAATACACTCCATTGGATTAACAACCGTAAACTGACTTTTAACCGGGATTACAGGTTAATTTAGCTCGCTTCCAACTCTCGAACAGCAGCGAAAACAAACGAAAATGACCGAAGTAGTTACACGCTGTCAACAGTGCCGCGACGGCTATCCCCGGCATAGGGGCCGCTTTTATATACAGCCGTCATAGAAAGTTGCATCTCCTTAGTATAGTGTTGCAAAACCTAACCTGCTAACCTCCAATTTTTACAAAAATCTAAATGTAAGCCCCAATTTAATTTTCATTGTAGTTAATAAAACCTGCTTTCCAATGCAGAACTTTGTTGACGACGGTGATAGTTTAGACACCACATCAACAATTACGTTAAAAAGGGCTAAATTATTTATGCCTGTACAACATTTTACCCTATATTCAATATTTATAATATCGGCAATGTCAAACTTCAACCACTTATCTACAAATGTGTTCACTTGCTCCGCTTTGTCTTCATGCAGTTTATTACTGCCAATCTGCATATTGTGCAACTCTAACAGAGCATTAGCTGCTTCCATCTCGGGTTGTTCGGTACTTGACGGGCCTGTGTTTTGTGGTTCCTCCATAACAGTAGTAACACGATTTGTGAGTTGCTCCGTTTTCCTCTTTTAGAGCCTATTCAAATGCGCCTGTTTGCTTTGGACCGTTTTAAATGATGGCGGTTTGTCGACACTTCAAAGGGGCAAATTTTGGGAAGGAATTGCAGTTTTTTTCAGGCATCTGCGCTTGTCGACATAATCTACAAGTAAACAATCATATTGAAACTGAATACATTAAAAAGAATTGCCAAAAATCTAAATGTAAGCCCCAATTTAATTTTTATTGTAGTTAATAAAACCTGCTTTCTAATGCAGAACTTTGTTGACGACAGTGATAGTTTCGACACCACATCAACAATTACGATAAAAAGGGCTAAATTATTTATACCTCTACAACATTTTACCCTATATTCATTATTTATAATATCGGCAATGTCAAACTTCAACCACTTACCTATCTACAAATGTGTTCACTTGCTCCGCTTTGTCTTCATGCAGTTTATTACTGCCAATCTGCATATTGTGCAACTCTAACAGAGCATTAGCTGCTTCCATCTCAGGTAGTCCGGTGCTTGACGGGCCTGTGTTTTGTGATAACAGTAGTAACACGATTTGTGAGTTGCTCCGTTTTCCTCTTTTGGAGCCTATTCAAACGCGCCTGTTTGCTTTGGACCGTTTTAAATTTTTCAGGCATCTGCGCTTGTTGACATAATCTACAAGTAAACAATCATATTTAAACTCCTAAATTATGAAATTAATGGAGTAAGCTGAAGATGTTTAACATCAAGTGGCACTTGCTTAATTAACATGTATCTTTAAGGCAGCATATTTATGATTATTTCAAGCCAGTGAAAATACAAACTGGCAAGACCTACTTACCGGGTAATATAAAATCTTCCTTCACAAAATGCTTACTGCAAACTTTCATATGGGCCGACACGGGTTTCCCTATTTTTAGACGTATTTCCCATGTTTTGCACAAATTTTTATTATTGCGCGGAAAACCGTGCATAGGAAAATTGTCCGTGCAATAATTTTTACACTGCAACACACAGCAGTAATTATTACTTTTATTCTTTTTGGTAGAACGGACTCCATTATTGTAACCACCGTTCTTCCTAGAGGTAGTAAAGTCCACTTTCAAAAAGTTTATAACCATATTTTTGTACAAAGCTCCGAATTTAGGTTATTTGCAGATTTAATATTTATGTGTACATAGTACAAACATTCCTGTGTAATGTAAAAAATGTGTGTAGGCCCTAACAAGAGCATTAATTGTTCTCTCCTTCCATATTACTGGCTCTTAGAAAATATCAAGACCACGCCCACAATCGAACTACACATAGACCACGCGCATATATGTTTGACCTTGGGAAGTGTTCTGCTTTATTATAGAGTTATGATGATTCGCACACCGGTTTCACATTTAGTACGCGGCGGATCGCTTCGTTACGTATTTTATCCCGCCTTGTTTTGCCTACGATGCACCTGAGGAAACTCATTTCAGCACTTTGCAAACGCGATTTCTGCCTGTCAGTAAGGGGCCAGGATAGGGATGGGCGCGTGACGTGAAAACAGTCGTGTCACGTCGTGTCACGGCGTGTCACGTCGTGAACGTGACTAATATTTGAAAATCGTGACGTGAACGTGAGTGAAAATTTCCAAGGCGTGATTCACGTTTCACGTTAATTTCACGTTAAATATTTAGTAACGAATAAAAAACTGCAGGGTGCAGCAACTTTTAAATTCATTAAATCACAAATTGTGCCAAACAAGTTACATTATTTGGATTTATTTTTGGACCCTAATTATAAATCCTTAAAGTTCATACCTTCACATAAAAGAGAAGATTATAATGCAAATAAAACTATATATGATAATGATGAAATACATAGCAAACGACACAAAACTGGTACATCAGCATCAGATTCTCATCTTTATACACTTAGAGATAGCTCTGACGATGACACATGTAATTAGGATGATGTCGAAACAAAACTAAATTAGTAAATTCGGAAATGTAGATGACTTTAGGATTTTGGAAAAACAGTGTAAATACGCCACTGTTAAAAAAACTTGAGAAATTTTAAACATACCGGCAAGTTCCGCTACCAGCGAAAGAGTATTTTCTACAGCTGGGCGAATTTTAGAAGAGCGCAGAATTCGACGTAACGCTGAAAATGTTGATTACATATTATTTTTAAATCAACATTTTAATGTATAAATGTGTAGATGAACTTACTATGCTAATAAAAGTAATGGTTTGTTTTTTATACTCGGCTAACGCTGAAACTGTTAATTACGTTTTATTATTAAACCAAAAATGTATTGTGAAGATGTGTAGATGATATTTTTAAACCAATTTATTGTGTACTTGTGTAGATGAACTTATTCTAAGAAAAGTAATGTTTTTTTGTATACTCGCTTTAACGCTGAAAATGTTGATCCTTGTACGTAAAAGTACTTTCAAACCTACGAATTAAAAGTGTTGCCTAGCAACATATACCTTCTGTACTCATACCAATAAGGGAAACGTCAATAACAATGACAGCTTTTAGTATTAAAAGTAATGCACAAGTTAAGTACATTTGGATTTAGTATGGATTTAATTAAATTTTTTCGGTCATACTTAGATCAACGGTATCAGTATGTACATTATTTAAATGCGACGTCTTATCCGTTTTGTGCTACATCGGGTGTACCACAGGGGTCGAATCTCGGACCTCTATTTTTTATATTATTAATCAATGATTTACCGAACTGTTTATCGAGTAATACATCATGCTTGTTATACGCAGATGATTTAAAAATCTATCGTCCGATAGTGAGCGTCGGCGACATACAACTATTGCAACGAGACATCGACAGTATCTATGCATGGAGTGTGAAAAATAGACTTTTCTTCAATATCAGTAAATGTTTTGTTATGTCATATAATTTGAAGCAAAATTATAATTTAGAATTTTATAAAATGGACAATATTCCCTTAGAAAGGAGGTACGAGACTCGAGACCTTGGCGTACACTTCGTTTCATCTCTGAAATTTGATCTTCATATCGAGAGTATATGCAACAAGAGCTTAAAAATGCTAGGATTTATTGTAAGAAATTCTACTAGCTTTAAGAATGCTCAGAGTCTTCACATATTATACAATACTTTCATACGTTCGCGACTGGAGTATGCTGCGGTCATCTGGTCACCACATCTTGCTACTAATATTAAAAAAATAGAGAGAGTGCAAAATAAGTTTATTAAATTTATGTACTTTATGCGCCACGGTGTCAACCCAGAATTTGCATCTTTCCAGCCTATTAGGAAAGAATTTAACTTGCCTAAACTTGAATATAGAAGGACGGTGCATCATATATTATTTTTACATAAAGTATTTAATAACTTACTGGACTCACCGCCTTTGCTATCGAGAATTGTACTACATATTCCCTCACGTAGAATTCGGCAAGCGGAATTATTAGAAGTGAAATTGTGTCGCACGTCCTGCAGACAGAATTCTCCACTTGTAAGAGCATGTTCGCTATGCAATGAATATTTTGCTATTCTAAATTTCAACCTTTTTGATGTCACTGCCACTGTTTTTAAAGCTACAGTAGTAAAAATTTACAAGTTATGATCCTCTCACCTTTTGATTTTGATTTTGATTTGATTGAAGTTGTAATTTGATTTTTAATCTGACTTTAATTTGTTTTGATAGCAGTCAGTTCGAATTTGAATTTATTTCTCTTTTTAATAGGTACATTAAGAAAACTGTAACTAGGTTTCATACCTGTTGTTTTCTTCTTTAAATTAAATTAAAAAAAATTAAAGACAGCTGCAAGAAATATATTTGCGAGAAATCAGTATTTATCCCTTGTCGAAGTTATTGTAGTCAATTTTCATTTTTTTCTTTTTACTATTCTGATTGCAACATATCACGTAAATTATGTCAGGTGCAAAACATATTTTTAATTCTCTTTAGGGTTTTTTCATTGGTTTTAAATTTGAACATTCTGTTCTATCTGAATTTAAATTTTGAAATAAAAGCTGCGTGTCACGTCGTGAGTGGCGTGTCACGCCGTGAACGTGACTGTTTAAAGCAAGCGTGGAACGTGCGTGACGTGAGCGAAAATTCACTCACGCGCCCATCTCTAGGCCAGGATTCACAGCCATACGTTAAGGTTGGGACGAAGAGGGCCTTATATATCTGAACTTTTGTACGTCTCGACAGTTCCTTTCTTCCTAAGGCGTGTTTTGCTATGTCGTGATATAATTTGTTTCCTGCTTTCATTCTCAGGTCCAGTTCTTCATCCAAGTTCCCATTTTCGGCTATTGTGCAACCTAGATACTTGAAGGCGACAACTTGTTCAACCTGTAGGTGCTCTAATTGGATGTTGGCAACTACATGCTGTCTGGCTACTACCATTGTTTTTGTTTTTGGCACTTTGATTTTTAAATCGTAGCATTTTAGTTTTGCATGCAGTACCGATAGATTATGTTGCAGGTATGACTTTTTGTTGCTTATCAGGACTATATCGTCTGCGTAGGCCAAGAGGTTAATATTCACTGGGGTCATCTTACGATAGGCCCAGTAGAACTTTTTAAAATCTGGTTCGCATGATTTTATTAACTCGTCTATTAAGATATTAAAAAGCAGTGGGCTTAAAATACTTCCCTGCCTGACTCCTGTTTTGCATGTGAATTCTTCCGAGGAACTATTGCCGGTTCTTACATAATTACGGCAGCGGGTATACAGGCTTTGAATTGCTTTGACTAAGTTGCTATCATTTACCCTTGAGGATAGAATTTCCCAAATATGTTCTCTTCGGATGCTATCGAACGCTTGTTTTAGGTCAACGAAGCACAAGTAAATTACGTGATTTTTCTCCAGTGATTTTTCGAGTATTTGGCCGATTGTGAATATATGGTCCTGTGTTCCTCTCCCAGTCCTGAAGCCTGCTTGAAATTCTTTTAGGTTTTGCTCGGTGGCCTCTTGTAGTCGTTTCTGGAGGATTGCTTCATATATTTTACATGCGATGGAGAGCAGAGTTATTGGCCTGTAGTTCCCGCAAATTCTTTTATCGCTTTTTTTGTGGATAGGTAGGATGATACCGATCTCCCAATCTCTGGGAATGTTTTTATTAGTCCATACTGTGTTGATTAGCATCAGGAGGGTTTTTAGACCTTCGGGCCCCAGATATTTAAACATTTCCGGACTTATTTTGTCGTGACCGCATGCCTTGCCAGTTTTTAATTTTACCACTGCATTTTTCAGTTCAGCTAGGCTTATCGAGCTCCCTGTATCTTGAGTTAGCTGAGGGTTGTTTTCTGTGTTTATTATATTGTTACCGTTCTCCCCAAATATCCCTGCGTAATATTCTTTCCAACGTGCCATAATCTCATTATTCTCGGTCAACAGTCTTCCCGTTTCATCTTCTATGGCATTCAGAGGGGATGCTTTCCCTTTTCTCAATTGTTTTAACACCCTATAGAACAGCTTTTGGTCACTTTTAAAATTGCGCTCCATTTTATTGCCGAAATCTTCCCAGCTATGTTCCTTTGCATCCCTCACAAGGTTTTTCACCATCGCTCTTTGGTGTTTGTATTGCCGAAAGTCCTCCTCCGACTTAGTTTCCAGATATCTGATCCATCTACGTTTCTTTTCTTGTACTTCCGTTTGGATTGACTTGGACCACCAGGCTGTTTGTTGCGTATATACTATATACTATTATAGTTTTGATTTTCATTTGTTTTTTACATGAACTAAAAATTACAAGTGGCAAAAAATATTTAATTTCATTAAATTCATTTTTATTTCAAGTAGATAACATGTTGAACAGCCCTCGTATGTGTTGTAAAGTTATTGTAGCGGTAAAAATTATAATGACTCAAAACTGATGTGCCTGAACTAATCTATAAATTGTTACCGTGTACTTATTAGCACATAATTAACGTTTAAAACCATTTTAAAATTTAAATTTCGTCTAGCAAATTACAGAAAATCGTTTTTATACTTTTTTTTCTCGATAACGGTTGCAGATACAAAAAAACTGCAAGAGAACAAAAAGATTCTAAACAAAACAGAAACCTCAATTTGTATTTTAGAATCTAACAGCGGCCCACCGCAAAAAAGTTCAGGGGGAGAAAAGGAAGCATGACCCCTGAAAAAATATCTCCCTGTAGATTCCCACAACCATTTGATATGTTCAATGATGTAAGCCCTGCAGCGTAACCTGTATTCCAAATTTGAGCTAAATATCTCAAAAACTGCAGGAGCTATAAAGGAAAAAGTTAAAAGTTAAAAAAAAATTGACCGGAAGTCGACCTCAGAAAAGAAATCCGATTTCCGGTTTCTATATATTTTTGGAATCTACTCTGCAAGCTGATTCAAATGATATATATCTCGTCCTTCTAAAATATATCTCCATTTTCTTGCTTCTCAGTTAATAATAACAAGAAACAAAACAAATGGACAGCACAATAATGGAAATTGAGGACTACACATTCTTCGGAAGTGGCGATGTAAATAAAGTCTTCGGTACAGGTTTTTTTAGTAAACAAAAGATTATAAAATGCTAGTTTTATTTTTTGCATTCCTTCGGTTATGGAAAATGAAAAATGGTTAGCAACAGTATGAATAGATGCAGTATTTTTTTCTCTACAAAAAATGTATTTACACTTTAGCTCTAAAATAATTAGGGGAGCCAATAATTGGACATTAAGAATTTAACACGAGATGAAAAAAAAAATTGACCGGTAGTCGAACTCGGAAAAGAAATCCGATTTCCGGTTTCTATATATTTTTGGAATCTACTCTTCAAGCTGAGTCGAATGATATATATCTCGTCCTCCTAAAATATATCTCCATTTTCTTGCTTCTCAGTTAATAATAACAAGTTAACAAGTTAATCATTTATATTTGAACTTTCCTCGTATTACCATTTTCAACATCCTACCTTTGCGCAACCAGATTATCTGCGGTGGCTGATTTGAAGACAAAATAGGGATCCAAGCTAAATATAGAAAAATAAAAGAATGTCAATTTCTAATATTAAACCTTTCGACGCCCTTTGCTCTGCAAGATAGGCCCAAGGGAGTCACTAATTATTATTAAACTTGTTTTTAATTTAATATTGATAAGTTAATTATTAAATACATTGTGCAGTACAATCCTATTTATAATTGTGTTATATCAGTGTAAACGTGTATTTTATTTTTTATTATGTCCGAATGTAGTTTACTTTGCTTTTCTTTCAGTAGATTCAATAACGTTTTTAATAATATTTACAAAAAAAAAAATTTGGATATGCTCGAGCTCCCCATTTAGTGTTCTCACGCCCACCTAGGGGGGGTGCGCCCCACAGATTGAAAAGTCCTGTCTTATAATGAATTGTTCTACGTTCTAATATACATTTTTTTTCTAGCTATTGGCACTCTCCAAGTTTTCTGCTATGAAAACGTAGCATTACACATAGGAAAAGGCCTATGGAATTTTTACAAACCAGTCAGAACAAGTCAGAAAACAGCAGGATTTAACCCTTCCTTATAGTGCACCGTTTTCTTGAATTTAAAGAGTAGTCCACCTTCGGAACATATGCTGAAGATTATAAGTGTTTGCCATTCCCCAGAACCCAGAGGAATATTTGAGATCTATAGAGTGGCCACATGGCAAGTACGGAAACTGTTTCGTACTTTAGGTGTACATGTTCTAACTATAGCATTGCTGAAATGGAAATTGCATGAGACTCGGGATCAATAAGAGATTACAAGATAAACTACCTATGCGATGGGTCGGTGACATCATCTGCTTGTCGAGACTGAATGAGAACTGCGCACCAGAGATGTAATTACATCCTGCAGTGGACAAATACAGGCTGATATGATGATAATGGACATGCCCATCCACACCTGAAATGATCTGTGTCTTATCCAGGTAAAGCAGTTTTTATCTGTTTATCTGTTTTATCTGAAGTTAATAATTCCAAAACTAGATTACGCTACTAGTCGTATTTTGTAAGGTCGCTATATCAATAAGGTACCGACATTCCATTCCTCGCTTGAGAATGTGAGAAAATTGTGAGATAAGGATAACAAATACAAATTTCCCAAGTGCAATAGGGAAGACAATAGTTTTTGGGGATTTTCGTTTTGGTGTAATGGCACTTGTAAAGTGAGGAATCTGTTAGGTTATGTGTTTTTATCCCCAGTTGGAGAAAATTGTGCGACAAGGATAGATATAAAAAAAATCACTAATGGCGGTACCTTATTGATATAGTGACCTTAGTATTTTGACGTAGACAGAGAAAATCCTGAATGCTATCGCCTCATAGGGACTTTGTCCCTATAGATTTAGTTGGCGTTGCTACCAATCAAGGTCCGTAAATCATGTTTGATTTGTGCACACAATTATTATTATAATTTGAGTACACGGAAAGCTGTTCAATTTGATTTTTTCAACAGTTCTACGTCCCATTTCTGTACTTCGAAATTTTTTTGAACTACAGCTAAAAAATTAGCAGCAGTCATATATAAACTTACTACACATAAACGGGAATATTTAGTCGATTTCCAATTATCGCACCTTCAAACACTTTCCCACACTATGCGTCGATTTTTCTAGGTAGGGAGAATGAATACTCTAATTGCCTTACGGAAACTATTTGATCAAGTTTTACTGCACATCCAGGCACGTAGAAGTCATTAAATATAATCCGTTACTGACACATTATTTTCTACTTAATATGTGTCAGGTTAATGCTTCACTATGATCTAAATTCTGCTAAAAAATACCCACATTTTAAATTTACTGCCAACTTTGACCATATGACCAAAGCAGTCGGTGTCTACGGTACCTGGTACTCTGCATGCCTAGACCTTGTCCATTAATAAACAAACAACAAACAAACAAACTGTCCGTCATATTTGTGCATTGTCAAATTACAAACTGAGCACCAGAGATGTAATTACATCCTGCAGTGGACAAATACGGGCTGATATGATGATAATGGACATGCCCATCCACACCTGAAATCATCTGTGTCTTATCCAGGTAATGCAGTTTTATCTGTTTTCACCTCTCATATTTTGCATGCAGTGATCTCATTTTTTTCTTTAATATGTCAGGTTGCATGTGTTTTTTACTTACTTGGTTTACTTATTTATCTGATAGAGCCATTACCGCCTATAATTTTCAAGAAAACTATTTATTTCATTTAGCTTGTGAGCGGGTGGCTCAGAGAGCAAACGCTCGCCTCTCAGGTGGCCAGCCCGGGTTCGAATCCCAGCGACTCAAGATCGTACGCTTTCCGGCTACCACGCTAACATCTGTGGTTGTCGTTAACCCCTAACGAGGGAACTTTCCCTCACGTTCGACGAGCAAGGTTAGCCACCTACCTGACTTTAGGGTAAAGAGGGCTCATAGAACCACTTTGTGGTTAAAACTGCCCACTGGGCAATAAGCCGAAACGAAAGCGACTTCATAAATATATACGGTTTTACCTTAGTTAGTTCTTATTCTAGAACCACTTTTTCTCATGGTGGCGTATCTATTTTTGTAAGAAATACTTTGTCTGCTACAGAAATGCCTGAATTTACACTGTTAAGTGCAGATAAAACATTTGAATGTGCAGCTATCAGCTTAACTTTAGGCAGTATTGTTTACTATATTTTATGTTTATATAGATCGCCAGATAGCAATGTCAACTTATTTTTTGCAAGCTTTGAAGACTGTCTACATAAAATTATTAGCAAACGTAAATGTGATAGAATAATTGTTTGCGGTGATCTTAATATTAATTACCGTTGTAAAAATAATGATACCAAACAGTTGTCAGATCTTGTTCATGTTTTTAATCTAGAAACTGTGTTTCATGATGAAATAACTAGACTAGGTAATAATGGCGGTTCGGCTGTTGATTATGTTTTTACAAATTTTAACAATTTGTTATCTACATTCAAGATTATACATAACGGCTTATCTGATCATTCGTCTCAAAAAATCGTTTTTTCGATTAGTCATAATGTTACTACTGAACCTCATTTACGTAGATCATTTTCGCAGAAAAACATTCAAAAATTCCAATGCTACTTAAATGAGGAACAATGGGCGGAAGTCTTTGCAGCTTCAAATGTCAACGAAAAATTTAGTAACTTTACAAAAATAATGCAGTACTATTATAGCCTTAGTTTTAAATTAGTTAAGGTTACGAACTGTAGTAATAAGCGCAATAATAATCTATGGTTAACACAAGGACTGAAGATTTCATCAGCTCGCCTAAAAGAACTCTTTGTCATGCAAAAAGAGGGCCTAATTTCTAAAAACTACTATAATACGTACAAGTCAATCTATAAAAAATTACTAAGACTTGCTAAACGCACTTATTTCGATAATCGAATATTAAATGCACAGAATAGGTCGAAAGCCGTGTGGAGTATTATTAATAGCGGTGTCGGCAATAAGCATTCTCAGAGAGTTGCAAGTGAACTCTTAGTTAATGGCGTTTCCACTAGCGATAAAAATTTTATTGCAAATGCTTTTAACGAATATTTTGTTAATATTACCAAGATTCTAAATATTCCAACGAATCTTCAAACATCTTCGAACAAACCAAATCTTATTCCAGGAACCATATTTTTAAGTCATGTCGATGAAACGGAATTACAAAATGTAATCCATAACTTAAAAAATTCAAATTCGTCTGGCGCGGATAATTTTCCTCCATTTTTAATTCGGCAATGCTCATTTTCTATTCTAAAACCACTTTGCCATATTATTAATGAATGTTTCGATAACGGCACGTTTCCTGACTTACTCAAAATTGCAAAGGTTGTTTGTCTTTTTAAAAAGGGTGACTCCAAATTACTTAGCAATTATCGCCCAATTTCGTTGCTTTCGGTTTTTGCAAAAATTATTGAAAAGGTAATAGCTAAAAGAATTATATCGTTTCTAAATGTACATAATATTTTCTCAAAACATCAACATGGCTTTCGGGAGAGTCATTCTACAATGTCCGCACTCGTATCCGTTTTGAACTTCATATACACAAACCTTGATGCAGGTAATAAGGTTATGGCACTATTTATCGACTTGTCCAAGGCTTTCGATTGTGTGGACCACAATATTCTCTTAGAGAAGATCGAAAGTTTTGGTTTGCGTGGAAAATGCAATTCTCTGTTGCGTTCCTATTTATCTAACAGAAAACAATTTGTCAGCTATTTGGATACAAAGTCTACCGAGTTACAAAATAGTGTTGGAGTTCCCCAAGGTAGCGTGCTTGGGCCGCTGCTATTTTTATTGTATACCAACGATTTGGATGAAGTTGTATCGGCTTTTCATTGTGCGTTTGCGGATGACATAACAGTTGTTTCAGCTGCTAAAACTAATACAGATATGTCTTCTGAATTAAAAGTCAATCTTGGGAGTATTTCGAATTATATGAAGCATAACAAATTAGTTCTGAACATGGATAAATCTTACATAATGCAATTTTATTCTTCTGAAAATAATTCTCACTCTAGTCAACTGATCAGGATGGATGGGAAAGCAGTTGCACAGGTTTCATGCTTCAAGCTTCTAGGTGTCAACCTTGACTTAGCTCTGACATTCGAAGATCACATCGACTCAGTCTGCAATAGATGCTCTTCTATTTGTTTTGCTCTTAAAAGATTATCCTTTATTTGCAGTTCAGCAGTAGTAAAAGCTTTTTACTACTCGAATTTCGAATCCGTTATTAGATACGGAATTATTTGCTGGGGCTACAAATCGTCTGCTCAACGTGTCTTTGTTTTTCAAAAAAGAGCTGTGCGCTGCATGTATCGGCTAAAATTCAGAGACTCCTGTAGAACTGTTTTTAAACAAAACAAAATACTAACTCTCCCCTGTATTTTTATTTTGGACATGTTGACGTTTGTTAAAAGTAATTTAAATTTGTTTTCAACTCAAAATGTACATCATGATTATGCTACTCGCTATGGTGGAGACCTTCAGTATAAACTGCACCGTCTGGAACTATTTAGAGCTAATCCACTTTATATTGGTGCTATATTGTATAACAAATTAAACCCTGAAATAGTAAATATACCAATTGTTAGACAATTTTCATCGGCTGTGAGAAAAATTCTTATTGAGAATGCTTTTTATTCAGTACAGGAATTTTTAGATTGTAAGTTTTAATATGTAATGTAAGTTTTTAATATATGTAAAAAATGTATTTTTTTGTAATGCTTGGTTTTGTGACTTGTTTTCATCTACATTCTATGTAGCAACAAAACTAAATAAATTATTATTATTATTATTATTATTATTATAAGAGGAAGAAGAAGACGTTGCAATCAATAGAGCCGAGGTTTTCCATATAACATGACAAAATATTTATTTTAATTGCAACATATTGAATATATAAAGGTGGTTGATATATCTGCTTCACATTTTCATGTTGTTTCGATTTATGCTGCAGCCAATCTTTTATACATATGATTATGTCAGCCTTAGTAGACATAGTTCCATTGGTGTTCTTGTACAGCGTCTTTTTTTTTCCTCATCTAGCTTCTTCCATCGTTCTCCCTTGGAACCGCGTTCGCATTACTTCAGTGGGGTGTGGGCGTAACTTAACTCTTATGCCTTAACTAAGTGAAACCGGAATTCCGGGCTGGAAGTCGAACTCTTCCAATCGCTCGAGTTTTCACTGTGGCGTCGACTGCAAGCGGAGAGTTCGCTCGTCCACCGAGGCCCCATTTTTCAAGTTTTAGATAATGGTTACATAAAAAAATTATTTATGTTTATTTGTTATCCAACAAATTATATTGAACCTTTGAAATATTGGCTTCCTTATTTCATACATTTTAAATCTTCCAAAATGACATAGTATAACAAACATTTACCTATACGTTTTTTGCCATTTTCTTTTTAATTTCTGGTAATTTCTTTTCAGTCAAATTGAAGACATTTCAACTGTTTTTTGGAAATTATATCTTGTTAATTTTTTGACATTCATCATCGTCTACATTATCTTTATTCTTACATCCACAATGACTTTGTTTCTTCACTATTTCCATCAACTACTTTGAATTGAGGAGCAAGCAAGCAAAACCAGATAAATCCATTTTATAAAGTTTCGAGATAATCGCAAAAAACGTGCCATTAGCAGGTTTTTAAATGTAACCAAAAAAAATATAGCGTACGTGAAAGATATGATATTGTAGATCTGTTACACACTATTCACGTTTCAATTTCATAATTAACAACAAAAATATTAACAATTACAAAAAAGATTTATCTGTTTCTGCTTGAGTTGAGAATTTAAAAAAATATTTTATGATGTAAAATTGCTTATTTCACTGTAGATATGTTTTGAATAACTTTTTTAAGTTAAAATATATATATTGCTATGTTATGCTAGCTGATAAATTTATTTAAATTATCGTATTACTATTTTGCCCTTTATTTTTAACTTTCAATTCAAATCCGTATTTTACAATATTATTAATGAAACTCTGTCAGGTAGTTCGCAATATCTAGTAACCCAATGATTGACTTGTCAAATTCTCTTTGTTTAATTGCCAGTTCATTGACTTTCAAAAAATTGACACCTAACGTCAAATTAATCAAAATTCAGAACGAATATCAAGGTTTTTACAATAAGATCTAATATTTAATTCTTTCACCAATCTCTTATGTAAGTATGAAATTCAATTATATTTTTATACCTTCTTACTGGTTATAGCTTTATAAATGTTTCATTTAACCTTTTAAAACACAAACCTGATTTAACACTTTGCTTGTTAATACTGCCAAAATCCTTCCAAGCTGGATCCTCACTCCGACTGCACTCAAACACCTGCTGGGTCCTTATCCAAACTGCATCACCTGCGATGAATGTAAACTCTCAGCATCACCTTATTGCCATCCACTTCAAAACTTCCACATCCTTAACTGGATTCCTGTCGTTGTCCCCTGCTGCTGTCAACTTCAAGTCTCCTAGCTCCTGTACTGGATTACTGCAGCTCCGATCCCTCTCTGGTAAGTGTCAGCATAAAACTTGTTCCATATATGAATTTGTCTCTTTTTTAGATGGTCCTACGTCTTCAATGATACCCACAGGTTTCCCAAAAACAATTTGCTGCACGTACTAACCTCTTGTTTGTGGCTTGTATTCCATTTCCAATGTAGTATCAATAATATCCTCACTCCAAAGCTTGTCCCTTTATTTCTTGTTTTTAATATTTTATTTTATGTTTCCACCTCGAAGATTTTGCTTTTAACCCATATAATTTGCATCAACCATAACATTTACAAATTATACAACATTTATTAATGTTTCTTTATTCGAAAATCACACCCATATCAAATTATGTATACATTTTTGAGTTGTTTTTTTTAGTAACTAATTAAACAAATTACAAATTATTACTACTAGACACGATTCTTGCTGCCTCCTATATACTTTTTTTATATAATCAAAACAGATATTTTATTTTAATTATCATAACAGATATATTTTAGTAGTAACCTTGGTATTTATTCCTATTCAGAATTTTCTTATTACAGATTAAGTTTGAGTAATCAATCATTATGCTATTATATTACTAAC